>OZ038486.1:95798523-95861023 GCA_964036315.1 Acanthosepion esculentum | reverse complement strand
CCTGTCAGAGGACGACTAAATTTCTATGAAAATTTCTCAGACATTCAGGCCGATAAATGTTATTTAATATAGCAGGAGGAATCTGTTACTTACTGTAGGAGTACAAGGATCTAAACATTTTTCCAGCATCTTTAACGATGGATCCTACATACGAGTTCCACTTGAGGCTTGGGTTTCCCAATAGAAGTGCATGGCAACGGGGCCTCCTTGAGAGAATACCTGTTCATCGGAATAGTCGAAAATTAAGTGGCAGTTAGTGGAACTTCATTAGTTTGTTTTTTGACGTATTGAATAAGACACGTCAGTTTTCCTCCATTGAGCTGTTAGAACAAAGAGGAGGGGGCAGCTGCCAGGCTCTGGTCACCATCTAGAATTTTGCAGGTGAAACTCATCTACTGTTGTATCATCTGCATAGATATTTACTAAAAATCAGAGTATGCCCTGAGGCAGACCATTAATCTAAAGCATAAAGAGTGTAGGACCGAGAAACGAGCCTTGAGTGATGCCTGTGTTGGTCTCATGGGCTTCAGAGGACCGATCATTAACAACGACTTTCAAGGTCCTACCTGCTAGGAAGAACTTGATAATTGAGCAAAGTCCTACAAGGATTTCATAGATTGAGAGCATGTGTAGCAACCCCTACGCAACACCTTGTCAAAGGCTTTCGAAATATCCACGATCGTCCTCGTGTTGCATTTATAGTCTAATGCTTCATTGATTCTGCTCGTACTAGCAGCTAGGATATCAGCGGTGGACCTAGCACAGCGAAAACCATATTTTTTGCCGCGCTGGGTGTTGTTCTTATTGAGGCGATCAACAACATTCGTGTTGATGATAGCCCCAAAAGGTTTGCTGATTACTCTAAGAATCCCGATGGGCTGATATTGCGACGGAGATGAGGGCTTACCCACACTCTTGAAAGCAGGGCATACATGACACCTTCTATAGACATGGGAATAATTCTCCTTTGGACAGCGATTAAACAATTTTGTCAAAATTGAAGATAAATCAGTGTTAATGCTCTTAAGAAGAAATCTCCACGATTTCATGTACTAATAGCCTTCTTGGTGTCAAGACTTTTGATAAGTCTTGAAACTTCCCGAGCTGTGAGAAATATATTACTAAGTTCGTGTTTTGTGAGAAAAATGGTTCTTGTCAGCTAACTTGGAGTTAGAAACAAAGTTCATTGCGAAGAGTTTTGGACTACTTATTCATAGATACCTTTGGCACCGTCTCGAACTCTCTCACAATGACTGCTGACAGTACTGCATGCAGCGAAGGTCATACTCTACCATCCCCTGTGGTAAATATTGTAGTAGTGCTTATAGTGAGCTATGGCTGTAGCACATTCTGGTGTGAACTAGAACTGGTTATTCGGTTTTTACTAGTATTTTTCTAGAGGATAAAACATTTCATGCCAGAGAGAATCAATTGAGAGATAAATGTGGCAGTTCTGAAGGTTCTATTTGTGAAGAATGCTGAAAGTCGAGCTTTGGTGTACCGAAAGAAAAGTGCATCATGGTATGTCTTTGGTTTGGCATCAATTTTAACATTAACCAGTGAATGGTCGGAAATACTCAGAAGAGGGAATACTTCAGCGGAGCATTTTCTTGGGGAAGGATACGAGAAAGAGTTCTGTAAGATTTTCTTGATGTCCTCTTGTATTGGGAACACGAGTGGGCTAACCAACGATTTGCGTAGTTCGTAAGCGATGGTTTGTTTTGTTTCGTTTTACGGCATACCAACCTCAATGGATCATTTAATGCCGACAACTTTTTTCCTGATAATATTTTTATTTTGTCAAAAATCCATTTCTGGTAATATTTTTTTCCTCAAAAATGTATAACCGGTAATATTATTTTAAAAGTGTGTTGCCGGTAATTTTTTTTCAAAAATGTATTGCTGTAATAGTTTTTTTTCTTCAAAAATTTATTTCTTGTAATAGTTTTTTTACAAAGTATTTCAGGTATTAAAACCTATTTTTACACTTTCATAATGCTTTTTACCTCAGTTTCGGGGTTAACTATTTGCACATAGCTGGAACCCTAACAAGTGCTACCACCCCGGGTTGGGGTGGACCTGGGAACACCAGCAATTAAGTGGTTGTTCCACGCTCCTCAAAACCTTCTGATCAGAGGCCTTGCTGTTGGACATAGTTTATTGTCTTACCCAGGACGCTCGTAAGCGATGGACAAGTCTTTATAGTAATATTATATATGTGTATAATAGAGTGTATAGAAAATTTTTAAAAATTGGTATTTGAAAGAGGTAGGATGATTTTTTTTTATTTGGTAGGTTACTACAAATCCCAATGTAAACATAAAAAATTCCGTAATTATCGTTTTCCTTGGTGAAAAATACACTTTTCTTTTTTACGTAATTTCACACCAACGTAATATCGGACAAAAAAATGAAATAACGTACGTAAGGGACAAATTTTCAAATAAATCAATTAATTTATTACTATATATCATATTTGTAATCAACAATATGAGATAACGATGTATAATTTTTTCATATATCAAAAAAAATATTGGAGGGAGATATATGGCAAAGTCAAATACGTTTTTGTGTGACGCCATTTGTCCTTTAAGATTACTTCGTACTAAATTTGTTGGTGCAACTACACGAACGAGGGATGCTGGGAATTTTTATTTTTATTTTTTAATGGGTGGAGGGTATATGATCTCTATCGCCTGTAATAATTGTCACAAAAATACATAGGAGTAACGTCAAGGAATCTAAACAAAAGGGGCATTTTACAAAACAATACCTTAAATTTAAAGGTAAAAAGGTTAAATACCGTAACGAAACTGTCCACAATTTTGATATAAAAATGCTACTCTGATCAAAGGAGAAAACAATTCACTAAGACGAAAATATTTCGAAAGTTCTTTGATTGCAAGCTCATCCACAGTAAATTTACATCCTGGCTTTTACGGCATTTCATCATTCCTGGCTGGTGTGGGATACTTAACAACAAAAATGATGGAATCAAAAAGAAAAACAACCTAAATGAAATCGACTAGATTTAAAAGAAATTAAATTTAATATTCCCAGTTCCCTCGTTCCTGCGCATGCGTAGTCGCACCAACAAATTTAATCCGATGTAATCCTAAAGGATGAAACGCACCACAAGAAAAATTTTCCACTTTATCATACAATATATAAAAATCTTTATCATACAATATATAAAAAATAATATATATATATATTTACATATATATAATTTATACGTAAATATATATAATATGTATTTTTGTTTTACTAACGTTCACTTTATACAAGGCCCAGGAGCCACTCAAGTTAAAGAGTTACTAAACGAGGTTGTTTTATGAGCGTTAAGAGTTAGGTTATGTGGGGAAAATAACGGTTAATCTTGGACTTGTAGCGGTTTCTGGAACCGACAATTTTCCCGCATCGTTAGCGATGAATCATAGGAACGAGTTCTACTTGAGGTCTGAGGTTAGTTTATGTCCCAAGCGGTGTTCAAGGCGAGAGACCCTCCTTGAGAGATTAATTTTGCCTAATGCGTTCATCGCCTACATGGACCTAGCTGTTAAGAAGCTCTTGATAATTGAGAAAACTCCTTCAGGTATTCCATAACTGAAGAGCTAGTGTAGCAACCCCCTATGCCACATCTTATCAAAGGCCTTTGAAATATCTAAGGCGATCGTCCTAGTGTCTAATGCCTCACTGATTCTGTGCGTTGTGACGGTTAAGATATCAACAGTGAAACTAGCAGAGCAAAATCCATATTGTTTGTTGCTCAAGAGGTTGTCCTTGTTGAGGTGTTTAACAACCTTCTTGTTGATGACATTATGCAGGCTGTTGATCCGATATTGCGACGGAGACGAGCTGAGTTCGTAAGCAATGGAGAAATCTTAACAGTAATATTATATATGTATGCATTTTAAGACATTTTTATGTTGATACATTCTTTTTATAGATACAAATATTTAAGTAAATGCTCTGTTTATAATAAACAGTATTAATAACATTTACCGGCCTGAATGTCCGAGAAATTTTCATGGAAATCAACCTCCATCCTATACGGAACCGTCATATAGCCTGTTGGACGACAAATATTTTCTATGAAAATTTCTCGGACATTCAGGCCAATAAATATTATTAATACTGTTTATTATAAACAGAGCATTTACTTAAATATTTGTATCTATAAAAAGAATGTATAAACATAAAAATGTCTTAAAATAATTGTCGGACTTTGTGTGTGTGTATATATACACACATATATATGTGCGTGTGTGTTTATGTGTGTGTGTGTATTTATATGTATAGAGAGAGGGGGAGCAGGGATAGAGTCATATTAATCTGTGCCATTGCTAGATAAACAATATATCTTTCCTTTCTATAGGTCACCCACCGATGTGTTAATTGATATTACTGTCTATCAGCCTTTAGATAAGAACGGCGAGGCTCGGACTGTGGATTCAGATACCTCGAAGGCCTTTCACCGGGTTTGGAATTCCGGCTTTCTCCACAAGCTCGATGGCTATGGCGTCTCTTGTTGAATATTTGATTTGGAGGCCATATTGAACGACCCTTCTTCTAGATCCTTTCACATAATGCGCGGATTCTCAAGGCTCTATTCTCCGACCTTCCCGCTGTTATCAGTTCCTAACTAAATATTTTTGTTGATGACAGAACTATTTACGCCTACCTAAATAGTAAAACTGGCATCTACTCTCGATAATTACCTCTAATCAGTTGCTAACTGAAGCAAGAAATCGGTTGTATATTTTAACGCCTCGGAAATACAACTTCTATCTTTTAATCATTATAAACAACCAAGGCTAATGCTAATTTCCAGGAGATAAATCCATTGTGTTTTCCTGGTGTCACGTATTCCAGTGACATGAAGTGGAATGATTATATTGAATCAATTGTTAGATCTAGGAAAATTGGTTCACTGTGTCGTGCCAGACATTTTTTCTTGTCAGAATCCATCTTACACATTTATTCGTTCGTGCATTGAATATTGCTGCCATATAAGGTCTGATACTCCGGCTATATATCTCGAGATTCTAGACAAATTTCAAAGAAGGGTCTGTAATGTTATCCGTCCTGACCTGGCATCTTTACTTCAGTCACTTTCCACCAGCCTGTGTGTACGTGTAGAATGTCATGGTTATTTCTCTTTTACGTCATTTTTTCTTGTCACTTTATATTCTCTTCTTATTGTTTTTTTTCTTTTTCTCATTCTTTGAGCTGTAGCAATTTTGACATCCGGTTTTTCTGACATTCACTGTTCTTGTTAATTCTTGTGCGTTCTAGTGTTTTCTTGAGTTTGGAAAATTGTATTTAATTTTTTGCATAAATATTTTTTTTTATTAATGCCTAAATGATAAGTTAAATATTTATATATGTTTTCACTTGGTCGTTATTTTGTTTTTATTTGATTTGGTGGTATTTTAAGTATTAGTGTGTTAATTGTAAGAGGTTAGGTTTATGATTAAATTTTTATTTATTGTTGTTTGAATTTTTATGCATCTGATTACATTCATACATTCACAAGCGCACGCACATATACATGTATATACATAGATACATATATGCATATACATTTCAGAAAGAGATGGAAAGTACTTGGGAAATAAAAGTGATTCTCACTGTTACAGTGCATTTCTTGCCTTATTTAACTGTAATATACGAAAAAATATTCGTGAATATGAAAGGATCATGAACAAAATAAGCAGACATAATATTTGTAATTTATTCAATCAGACATGCCTAAAAGAGAATTTTCTGCCTAAATACACAAATATACATACTCATATATCTACAAACACGCGTACACAAATACATTCACACGTTTCTCTGTGCTTAAATGATAAACTGACTTTTTTCCAAATGAAAGAGTATTAATTATGTTTAGGTTTATGGAGTATTTTCTTTCTTATTTGAATATTTGTATATGAGGTATATAACATACACTCTCTCTCTCTCACACACACACACGCACGCACGCACGCACTCACATACACGCTCATACACAAACCCACGCACATGCACGCATATATATAATATTATTATATTTTTCTAAAAAAATATTTTATATTACTACACAAAAATTTCTATGTTCCGGAACTTAAAAATTGTTCCATCATCAGGCGATGTTAACCTTACATCGCCTGATAATGGAAAAATTTTTAAGTTCCGAAGCATAAAGATTTTTGTGTAGCGATGTAAAATAATTGTCAATAAAAATATTATTATAATAGTTTGCTCTACGTGGTATTGAGCACTTTAAAAAAAAAGTAAATTCTAAGAACGATGGATTCTTAATCTGTTCTTTCTCTTTAGTTATATATATATATATATATATAGTGTTTAGGTAGTACATTAAATAATTGTTTATATGTTAATATTTCGTTTATGTTTAGTAACTACATAAAAAACATACGAATAGGGTGATAAGAAATATTTTGCGTGTTAATTCAAATAACAGTTCATAAAACAAAGGAATTTATCTGAAAATCTAATACTTTTAAGATAGTAAATCAAAGCCATTTTGTTTGTCTTATTTCTCCACTCAGCTCAAAGTTTAAGTCGGTACATCGTCATTTTCTTTATAAGTGATGAAAGTCTGCTTAAATTTACGAACACCATATGGTAGACTAAAAATGACAAAAATATGTTGTTAACTCCAAAGGCTCCTATGACAAAAGTGTATTGCCAACATTAAAATGTGAATGCAGCATTTGACACGATGTCAGCTTTTATTAGGTTTTTACAATTAATTTGATATCATCGAATGGACGTTGGCAAAATGCAATATGGTTTTTGAAGAGCACTGAATGACACAATAAGTGCCCTGGTCATCCATGACATCCAACATTACATTTTTGGATGTCATTCGTCTGTATTCAAGAATAAAAATGTTAAAATTTAAGGCTGAAGAACTGCCTCAGTGTATTTCAAATAAGGTACAAGTCAGGACTCCCCATGAAACCGAAATGACTCACAAAATATAAAACGATGATGATAATGATATACGCGCTTATATGATATAAACAGAATGGCATAGATAGATAGATAGATAGATAGATAGATAGATAGATAGATAGATAGATAGATAGATAGATACTGAACAGATTGAGATAGATAGATAGATAGATAGATAGATAGATAGATAGATAGATAGATAGATAGATAGATAGATAGATAGATAGATAATGAACAGACTAAAATGGATATGAATAGACTGAGATAGATTTTCACCGATTAAGATAGATAGATAGATAGATAGATAGATAGATAGATAGATAGATAGATAGATAGATAGATAGATAGATAGATAGGTTGATTTTTACAGACTGACATAGATAGATAGATAGATAATGAACAGATTAAAATAGATATGAATAGACTGAGATAGATTTTCACAGACTCAGATAGATAGATAGATAGATAGATAGATAGATAGATAGATAGATAGATAGATCACTCGGCCTGGCATAAAGACATATAGAAAAAGATTAATATGACAGAACAATTAGAGAAGTAAGTGATAAAAGATGATATCTGTGTTGACAAACATAAATGCATGCCGATGTACAGTTAAAGATATATGCGAAGCAGAGGTCAGGAAAAATTCTGTTCGCTGTCCGCCTATTAGATTTGAAATGATATGATGATTGAGTTTAATGTAGCATCAAAGGGTTTTGTGCAGGCCACCCACAAGCAACGGACAGCTGTGCATATACGAATGATGGCTCTCCCTGCCAGCCCTCCCCAACCGGACAATTATTTCGCCTACCTTGTCGCTTTCCGTGTTTTCAAATAATGTTGTTTTTAGAGATCCATGTCTCGCGTCATGGTTAGGGTCGATCCTGATATGAAGTTTCCAATAAAAGAAGAATTTTCTGCTTCGTATCATACGTCTTCTGGCATGACTGACCACAGAACAGTGCCTCGTGTCTTCTTCTGTGAAGAGAGACTGTGGGGGGGGGGGGTCCTCTTGTATTTTTTTAATTGTTTTCTCTATGTTGTTTTGTCGTCTTTATTTATTTCGTTATTCTATATTATTTTATTTATAACTATTAATTTTCCCTTTTTTTCTTCCCCCAAAACCATTCGCTACGTTTTTCTCTAAATAGATACTTTTCGTTCTTTCTTATATTATAAATGCCTAACGCTATTTTTCAGTTATCAAAATGGCTACATTATTCTTAATGCTATATCTAAATATCTATTACTTATCCTCCCAATCCCTCAGTCTCTTCCTGATATTATATCTAAAGAGCTCTTTCATATATTTAAATATCTTATATATTTAAATTGCTACCACTCTTTCATATATTTAAATATTTTAAATATATATTTAAATTGCTACCCTCTTTCACATATTTAAATAGGTAAACTATATATTCAAATTGCTACCTCTCTTTCACATATTTAAATATCTAAAATATATATTTAAATTGCTACCTCTCTTTCATATATTTAAATATTTTAAATATATATTTAAATTGCTACCTCTCTTTCATATATTTAAATATTTGAAATATATATTTAAATTGCTACCTCTCTTTCATATATTTGAATATTTGAAATATATATTTAAATTGCTACCTCTATTTCACATATTTAAATATCTAAAATATATATTTAAATTGCTACCTCTCTTTCATATATTTAAATATTTTAGATATATATTTAAATTGCTACCTCTCTTTCAGATATTTAAATATTTGAAATATATATTTAAATTGCTACCACTCTTTCATATATTTAAATATTTGAAATATATATTTAAATTGCTACCTCTCTTTCATACATTTAAATATTTGAAATATATATTTAAATTGCTACCTCTCTTTCACATATTTAAATATCTTAAATATATATTTAAATTTCTATCTCTATTTCTTATATTTAATTATTTTAAATCTATATTTCAAATTTTACCATTTTATATATTTAAATATTTCAAATATACTTAAACATTTTATGCATATATTAAATATACTTAAACATTTTAAGTATATATTTAAATTTACCTCACTTTCATATATTTAAATATCTTAAATCTATATTTAAATTACTGTCTCTATTTCATATTTTAAATATATATTTAAATTTTTTCCTCTTTTTTATATATTTTAAATATACATTTAAATATACCTCTCTTTTACATATACAAATATTTTAAATATATATTTAAATTGCTATTTCTCTTTCATATGTTTAAACATTTTATGTATGTATTTACATCGTTTCATATATTTGAATATCTTAAATCTATATTTAACTTGCTGTCTGTATTTCATATTTTAAATATATATATAAATTGATACGTCCCTTTTATATATTTACATATTTTAAATATATATTTAAAGTGCTTCCTCTCTTTCATATATTTAAATATAAATTTAAATATTTTAAATATGTATTAAAATATTTTAGACATATATTTAAATATTTTTTGCTCGCCGTGGAAACGGGCAAGCAATAGCTGAAAATAAGGACTTTGCCGATATCCCTGGACATATGCAGCGGAACGAGAACAGTCTAACCCCGTAGATTGAATAAAGGGTTAAGTTCAGAATTTCCTATAAGTTACCCAGTTCGATATTCACCTGATGAAGCCCAGGGGACACAGCAGCTGAAACGCCGTGATAACAACATATATGATAAATAAACCGAATATAAACTGTCTATCGTCTTCTTTATCTAGTAACCTTGATAGTTGCCTGCCCAACCCGTCCATCCTAAAAACAATACCTATTACCGGATCTTTACGAGTTTCTTCAGAAAAGTCTCTGTGTGCGACATTTGATCAAACGAAATACATTTGGTTTCAAGTGTCAAGGCACATTGATAATCGAATCTAAAATATAAGGTATTGTTTTACATGCTGATTTCTTAATTATTTCAATCATTTAGCATTTCATAGTTTTATTCTGTGTATTCGTAAACTATGCAATAGCCGCAAGGAACAGTCGTTTTTCGTTTCATGTATCTCAATACGTTTGTCTTTTACAATCACATCCCATTTATTTTTTACCATCTTATTTCTTTGTCGTTAGCCATGATATATCTTGGAATTAATAGTGGAATGATTTTCCGTTGCCTTTTCCACAGTGATTTATTGAGACACCACCTCTAGTTAGCTATGAGTTGACTCAGAGAGTACTTCCGTCTTTTGTTAGGTCTTATTTTGTATATATTTAACAAGCCGCGTCACTCAAAAGAACTTGGAGTGGAGTAGTTGATTTAGTCGCCGACGTTTCGACTGTGAAATATTTAACATATATATATATATATATATATATATATATATATATATATATATATATATATATATATATATAGGCCACACTACAACATCTTTGACACGCAGACTCACTCTACACCTTTCTGACAATAGCTCAATTAGATCTCATTTAAATATTCATGGAGTACTACCGGACACTATTCGTAACATACTTGTCGACAACACTAATATAATACCATCTTCTATATGCAACAAAAGGCTAAAAATAATGGAAGCCTTATTAATAAAAACAAACACACCAACACTTAATAATATTAACTTTGAACATGCACATAATAACATGACCGTGTTTTGAAACAAAAAAAAATGAAAAGATTTTATAAAACATACATACAACAAACTATTTCTTATTTTAACAGTTAAAATATTTAACCCCTGAAAATGGCTAAATGTATAGCCGAAAGCGTTCGGATAAAAAGAACATTCGGACAGTTTTTATATAATTTATCATCCGAAAAGAAAAGCATTATTAGATCGCATGAGAAATTTTATAAAAAAATAAATAAAAGCACCTTGTCTGCCATTTTCAATGAAATGTGCATGAAAGAAGGATTGCTGCCTAAATACAGACACACACACACGCACACACACACACACACACACACACACACACACACATATATATATATATATATATATATATATATATATATATATATATATATATATATATATATATATATATATATTAGTTACCGGAGATGCTAAGGATATCATTGACCGAGAGTGTGAGCAACGAGGAGGTTTTGGAGAGGATGCAAACAAGGTGGAAGCTTCTACTTAACATCAGGAAGAGGCATATGAAATTTCGGGGACACGTCATGAGAAAGGAGGGCCTGGAGAATCTGATGCTCAAGGGGTCTAATAGAGGGAAAGCAACGCATGACATACCTATTGGGATTAAGCAAGTTGATGACAGAACATAGCCCGGAAGTAGTAGCAAAGGGACAAAACATATTGAGGGCTACAAGGGATAGAAGAAGTGGAGAGCCTTATCATCTACGTCCTGAAGGGACACGGCATATAAAAAGAAAGAAAGGAAAGAGAGACAAGGGAAAGCAACGCATGACATACCTATCGGGCTTAAGCGAGTGGATGACAGAACATGGACCCGGTGTAAGTAGTAATGGGACAAAATTTATTGAGAGCAACAAGGGATGGAAGAAGTGGAGAGCCATGGTCACGTACATTCAGAAGGATCAAGGCACATAAAAAGAAAGAAGGGAAAGAGAGGCGCGGGAAAGCAACTCATAACATACCTATCGGGCTTAAGCAAGTGGATGAGAGAACATGACATGGGGGAAGTAGCAAAGGGATAAAACTTACTGAGAGCTACAAGGGATAGAAGAAGTGGAGAGCCATGGTCACTTACGTTCTGAAGGAACACGGCACATAAAAAGAAAGAAGGGAAAGAGAGGTGCGGGAAAGCAACTCATAACATACCTATCGGGCTTAAGCAAGTGGATGAGAGAACATGACAAAGGGATAAAACTTACTGAGAGCTACAAGGGATAGAAGAAGTGGAGAGCCATGGTCACTTACGTCCTGAAGGGACACGGCACATAAAAAGAAAGAAGGGAAAGAGAGGCAAGAGATAGCAACACATCACATACCTATCGGGCTTAAGCAAGTGGATGACAGAACATGACATGCGTGAAGTAGCAAAGCGACAAAATTTATTGAGAGCTACAAGGGATAGAAGAAGTGGAGAGCCATGGTCCCATATGTCCTCAAGGGACACGGCACATAAAAAGACAGAAGTGAAAGAGAGACGAGGGAAAGGAACGCATGACATACCTATCGGGCTTAAGCAAGTGGATGACAGAAAATGACATGGGGGAATTGGCAAAGGGACAAAACTTATTCATAGCTACAAAGGATAGGAGGAAATGGAGAGCCATGAACAGACACGTCACATAAAAAAAGATTTCCTTTATCATCAGGTCTTTTAACATCATTCTCCCCTCATATGTACAACATCCCCTCATTACAATCTGTTGTAGCGTTATTTCCTCAGTGGAAACTGTATTTGGACTAAATTCGTCCTAAATAGGTTCAACGTACAAAAACGTTAAGAACTTGTAATAATCAGTATTACGCAGAGTAATCGAGTTGTGGTCGCTGACTACTTTCGTATTCGACCCCCATCGACCCTCACTGACTCCTACTTATATTATGTGGGAGAGTCTATTATCTATAGACTAGGTGTGTTTCCCCATTACACCTCCTCCTAAAACTTTTTCTCCGTAGGAGTAAAACAGTTTTCTTAATTTTTTATTTTATTATTTTTTTTTTTTTACAGAAAAGGGGAAAAAAAACTCATTTTTTTAGCAACATCGTAGCGTATCTCCTACGTTTTGGATCCATTTTCAAATGATCATTTGCCTTTCTTTTTCTCTTGGATCGGCGTACCTCGGGTAACATCGTTGCTGGCGTTGGTAGATCAAATGTATCAGAAATCACCTCCATAGGGGTTTCCCCGCGTGAGTTCGAATCTCATCATCGTCGGCAAAGTTGTTGCAGAGTTATTTCCTCAGTGGAAACTGTATTTGGACTAAATTCGGTCCTAAATATGTTCAACGTACAAAAACGTTAGGAACTCGTTATAATAAGTATTACGCAGAGTAATCTGGTTGTGGTAGCTGACTACTTTTGTATTCGACTCCCGTCGACCCTCACTGACTCCTACTTATATTAGATGGGAGAGTCTATTATCTATAGACTATGTGTGTTTCACCATAACACAATCAGATTTATATCCGTTTTCTTCATGTCACTTTTCTTACACATTATACAATGTATACAGGCTACCATTTGTTTTCTCTACGCCTAGTCTTGTGCAACTGATCCTTCACCGACTCATCTGGTCAATGGATTTAATTTTATCTGCTTCTTTTACTTCTATGTGTCGTGTCCTTCAGGGTGCAGGTGATCATGTCTCTCCACAACCTCCTGTTTTGTAGCACTTAGTAAGCTCTGTCGTTTCGTTATCTCTCTCTATCTCTATTCTGCTATCATTTTATACAAGCTCGTTAGATAGGCTACTAGCAGCTTTCCTCTGTCCCGTCAGTACTTCCTATGAGTGTCAGATTCTCCAAGTCCTCTTTCCTCATTATGTCTTTAAAACCTATGTCATTATTTTCTTTAAAACCTCTTACTTACTCACATGTAAATTTCATGGGATTCTCAGCATCCTTCTGTAGAACCAGATTTCTGTTCCCTGAAGTTTATTCTTCATATATAAGAAGTTTGTCCAACATTCACTGCTACAGAGATGATGGACATTACATAACAGTTTAGTACTCTTTCCCTTGTTCCTAGCTAAATTTCGTGTTTCTGAAAAATTTGCTTAGCTTTTGTAAAGCATCTTTAGTGATTCCAATGCACCTCCGAAATTGTCTCATTTTCCAGATATTTAAATCTTCGTACATGCTTGATTTCGGCATCTTCTATTCTTAGTCCACATCTTGCTGGTAGGGATAATTCCAAGGAGGATATTAATCCAGGGAGAGCTCAATGTAAACTACAGAGCATTACAATAATAATAATAATAATAATAATCTAGAAGAAAACCTTAAAAGCTTGCTATTATCCATTCATCTCTTGCTTCTTCCTTTCCCTTTCCATACCCGCTCTCTATCTCACTTATTAAAAGAACTTGACCATCCGTCACTTTTCTTCTTCCTTCCATTCTTTCTTCTCTTCTCTCTAGCTTTCCCATCCTGCTGTCAATCAGTCCGGGGTATTGTCTCAATTTACTAAAATATTTCGGTCTGAAGAGATGAATATGCAGATATTCGCAAAATATATTATAACTGAAATGAATCTTTAATGTTTTCTTCTTTATTATATATATATATATATATATATATATATATATATATATATATATATATATATATATATATAATGGGTGCTTTGGTATTACCCATAATCTATAAATCTATACCTAAATTAGTTTACATTAATCTTAATGGACTTAAATTTAAATCCCCCATCGCTTAGTAGTACAAATACTATTTACTGTGAATCCCAGAAAAACACACTCCGGGGCCGTTATAAGAAACATCACATAGTAGGAAGTGATAGTGAACTTAAAACAAAATTCTTGGCCATAAATAAATTACAAATCCAGACCGCTTCCCCTGGGATAAGATACCTTACGCCCCCACCTATCGCTAACACAAACCCACTCTCCTTAACAAGTTGCCTACTAGAGGAAGACTGACTTTGAAAATTAATTTAGAACGATGCTCCAAGACAAGTACTTAGAGGCTGACGATAGCCGTGTGAAGAACAGTTTGAAATAGACTATACCTACGAGGAGGTAATATTTGTTTGTTTTTTTGTTTTGTTTTGTTTTTGTTTTTTTTGCTATAATATATATATATATATATATATATATATATATATATATATATATATATATATAGTGCTGTTCGATAAAAGTGACTCACCTGATTTTTTTTACTTAAAAATTTTTTTTTTCGCCTATTGTTTTTGGGGTCAAACTAATTTTTAATCTTACTAATATAAAGACCACTTCCCGATCACCTAGTAAAAAAGTTTACTCACCCTAAGGTATTCTATTGATAATTATAATTTCGGATATAAATGAGATTTAGGGGAAAACTCTGTGCAAAAAACGTGACTCACTTATTTCCTGCAACTAGTAATCAATAGAAACATAACCGCACAGCTTTAAATAAAGAATAATTGAGGCATAATTTATTTATAATAGGTAATATAGTTCGAAATATTTAATAATCTATGGGTCCTCCTTTATTTTGATTAACCTTTTCAACCCTTTTTGGCATTGAGTGGATTAGGTTCTGGCAAATCTCATCCCCAAGCATTTAATTCCATTCGGATATGTAATTCTCAATCAAATCCTCTTTGTTGCTCAACTGCTTTCTCGAGAACCTGTACTTTATAATGCTCCACAAGTTTTCTATGGGGTTGAGGTCAGGAGATTGGGGCTGCCATGTCATAACACTCCCCTGCTTCTCATCAAAGTATTCCTTCATCAATTTTGATTTGTGACAGGGAGCATTATCCTGCATAAAAATGAGCTTTGTGGGGTCGATTTGCACCCTTTCAGTAGAAAAGAGCAGACAAGACTCTAAAATTCTCTTGTACTGCTCACTCCTGAGGGTCTTTTCAATAGGTTTTAAGAAACCAGTTCCATGAAAAGAAAAGCATCCCCAGAACATTATACTGAACGGATGCTTGACAGTACTTACTGCTAAATTCAAAGAGCTTTCAAAGCTTCTTCTTCGGCTTTTAGATCGCTTATCCTTTGAATTTAGCTCAACTTCCGTTTCATCGGAGAAGAGAACATGTAGCAAAAAGAATCAGGTGAGTCACTTTTATCAAACAGCACTATATATACATATATATATATATATATATATATATATATATATATATATATATATATATATATATATATATATATATATGGGGGTATATGTATAGTATATTTAAACATGTATCTGACGGTGATTACTATTGATTTCCAAAGGCAATAAGATTAAATTTGTCTTTAATTTCACCCCAATCAAACCAGCTACTTCCGTACTTTTTTAATAGGCGCATCAAAACGTCGTTGTTCTTCTGTAGTCATTACATTTCTATGTTAGTAAAATCTGCGTGGCTGGCCTTGCCTTATCATTGGTGATTACAAACTCCTTCGCCTCAGTAATAATATTTCAGGAGAAAGCCAAGACATCAAATAGTTTTCACTTTTCACCTATAAAAAGGAGAAGAAAAATGAACCACAGAAGAGGTTGGTAGTAAAAAAAACAAACAAAAAAAAACAGCCATCATAAATAAGGGCGTGTCTTCATCCTCATCATCTATGCCTGAAATTACATCCATCCTATCAGGTAAGGAGAAGCTGCTAACGACCAATCAATGTCGTGGATAAATCTGAACTGCAGCTTTGATGTTTTATTGATAATTGAAATTGTCATGGTAGGCAGTTAGAAATGCATTGGTGAGAACAATGAACTGCTTCCCGCCTTTGAATTCTTTTTTCACAATGTATAATACGAAGACGCCTGCATATAATACGCATATTTTAATTTTGTACTCCTGCACATTTGTACTTATTGTTCGACTTTATCGGTCGAGATTCAAAGCTGACACAGCTTTCTTTTCTTTGCTTTTTTCTTTATTATTCAGATTTATAGGGTCTTAAGAGCAAAGAAAGCACCAACAAAGTTATTGGATACCCGAAATAATTTAAGATATCGAACATCCTGTTTTTTCTGATAGATTTTTTTTTTCTTTTTTGTATTTCTGTACTTATTTTGCTGTATTTGCATCAGATGTTTCAGTGCCTCTAAAATCACTCCAGAAATATGCCAGGTTTACAACTCAAAACCTCTGACATTCGATAATTTATACATAATTTATATATATATATATATTTATCGAACACACACACACATATATATATATATATATATATATATATATATGTATATACGTTCGATTCTCGGTAGTGGATACGCACTGCTGATGAGTCCCCAAAATAGAATGAAACTGCCGTCTAGTATTTTCTGCATTCTGTTGAGGATTCTTCTACACTCGACAAATAACTTATGATTATTCAAATCCCCCCTTAATTTATATATATATATATATATATATATATATATATATATATATATATCACTGCTTGATGCGGCTTCTAATTCTCCGGATGGAGCGTCATGTGTATAGAAGACGTAACTCAGGGGGAACAGTCCGTTGGTCTAAGTAGACTTGAATGAGTCACACGACGTAATTTGTCAATAGATGGCGCTCTATCGAGTCTAGTACACACACACACACACACACACACACACACACACACACACATACACACACACACACACATATATATATATATATATATATAAAATAAAAGGCTTAAAGACTAATATTCCATGGTTATAATTTATTACATTGGAATCGTAATTTGTATGTGTATGTATGTATGTATATATATTTATATATATATATATATATATATATATATGTGTGTGTGTGTGTGTGTGTGTGTATTAACCACTAATATTATATATATATATATATATATATATATATATATATATATATATACTTTTAAGTGAATGAATTGTTTTTTTATGTATATATCTAGAGTTATAGTAATATTTTATTTTCCAAACACGCTCAGCCCCATGTTCATAACATCAACTATGATGTAATTCATGGCGTCATTACACAGGCAAGTCGTTATCCAAGGAATAGATACATATATTGTATCGGGGGGATACAACAATGCCGCTTACTATTATATATGTATATATATATGTATGTATACATATGTATATATATGTATACATATGTATATATATATATATACATATATATATTCACACAAATATATATAGTATATATATGCATATTATATTTGTATGCATATGTATATATATATGCATGTATATATATTCACACACACACTCATACATATAAATATATATATATACATACACATATATATATATATATATGTTCAATGCGAACTGGTTTGATTTATTTCTCAATATTTTATTTTATGAAATTTTATAACTCCAAAACTGAAGTCGTTAAATAAGTCAGCCGTTAAGTGAGGCGTGGTTTTATTGTTGATTATAAAAGAGCTGATCTGCTCAAATCAAATTTGAAATGTACCTTTAAGTCTTCCCCAAATCATATTTCATCAATATTGCCACGTGACTATAAATGCTACTGGTCACTCTACGAGTTCTGCTGTCACTACACAGTACAAGCAGTACTATGTAGTACCAGTACTACCTGTCACATGGCCCGGTAATCGTCGACTAAACCGGCTAACCCAGGATCCTTTCAGGTGAGAAGGGGGTTAGACACTCAGCAGGATTAAAGCCAAGACCTGTCAAAGGGCGGATGAATCCTTTCATGGAATTAACGGCCATCTAGCACACTAATGTAGTACAACCCTGGTGCCTTGTGGGGTATCCTTAAAAAGAGAAAGGTTAAGGGAGTAATCAACGAAAAACGCAAATCTGTCAGGAAGATCAGTATTGTGAAGCATTGAACTGACAGCTCCTGTAACCAAACTAATGCCAAACGCACCGGTTATTTTTAGATCCCACCGTGTAGACCAAGAGGGTGCCTAGCTGCTTAGACCACACAGAACCTCCAAACATTTTGCCTAAGCTTCTTGCGCTCTGGGGCGGAAACTCTAGCTTCCCTGTATAGTAAACTAGTTTGATTTATTTCTCAATACTTTATTTTATGAGATTTTATAACTGCAAATCTGGAGTCGTTAAATAAGTAAGCCCTTAAGTGAGGCGTGGTCTTATTGTTGATTATAAAAGTACTGATCTGCTCAAATCAAAGTTGAAACGTACCGTTAAGTATTCCCCAAATTATATTTCATCAATATTGCCACGTGACTATAAATGCTAAGAGTACTACTGGCACTACACAGTACGAGCAGTACTATGTAGTACCAGTACTACCTGTCACATGGCCCGGTAATCGTCGACTAAACCGGCTAACCCAAGATCCTTTCAGGCGAGAAGGGGGTTAGATACTCAGCAGGATTAAAACCAAGACCTGTCAAAGTCATACAGGAGACCAGCATTCACGAGTTATAAGCACTTTCTCAACTGGTGTAAAGACGGACACTTGGGTTTGCTTCCGACAAACATTTCGTAGAACGTTGCCTAGTTTCTTTTCCAATAAAAGAAATACTGAACTTTACGGAATACATAGATTTTCTTAGCACTTATAGTCTGATGTTGAGTAGTTGATAACTTCGATTCAAGGACATCATTCCTATTAATATTGTGAAGACCCTGTAGCTCCAGGTGAATGGTAAATCCACTATTCATATTGCTAAAGTAATTAGCTTACGAAGTCAATTTTTATTTGTGAAATACATGCACTTGTCCAAATTGTTAGAAGTGTTGATTCAAATTTGCATTCATCCTGGGACCAACAAAGTGGATGAATATGTAAATGGTGTGCTGTACTTTTTCTACAGAAATAAAGTTTTTTTTGTTTTTTGTCAAAAGAAGTTCCAGAGACAGAAGTTTATTTTTTACCAATAAGAATCACAAAAAGACGCTACATATTTTTGCCACTTCTTATTTCTTCATATTAAGAAAAACTGAGAAATAAAATTATGAAATTTTTAGTTTTTGACCAGATTTTATATTTTAAGGCATTTTAAGATGTTTTCAGTCATTTTCAGACGATTTTCTTTAGAAAAAATCACTGCAAAATGTTTGCCATTTTTTCTCATTTGAATTGTTGAGTAAAATTTAATAAAATATATTTTTATCCAGTGATAAGTTAGAAGTAACCCTTAATTTTTAGGACCTGATTTTTAGGATCCGATCATTGTTCATATATTTCCGATTACGAATCTTAGTAATCCAGTCATCAGTAAAAAAAAAAAAAAAAAAGCCCAAAGCCTTCAGGACGTAGGCGATCATAGCTCGACTTCCTGTATTTTGTAGCTCTTAACCAAGTTTGTCTTTTTGCTATCTCTCCTAATTCCTAGCCTGTAATCAATTTACATGAGCTCGTTAGGCAGGGGTTATTCTCAGCTTTCCTGTCCTTCTTGCCTTCAACATGTCCTGATGAGCGACCATAATCACAATGAGGATCCTCGCCTCGAACGTCTGTTAGGGCGGGGGGACTAAAGCTATCCACAAATCTCAAATGGAATTCGTAAATTCGTACCATCGCTATTTTTTTTTCTTTTTCTTGAGAATGATCGGATGCTTGTATAACTTCAGAAAATACCTGCTGACATCCAAGAGTCAGATAAGACCCAAAATGGATCATTGCTGCCATATTGGGGCTGGTACTCACTGTCCTGCCTTGACAGTTCTGCCGATTCCGAGATCTTGTAGCTGGTGAGTTGCTTTTCACCCTGCAACCCCTATCCCACAAACCAAACGTTGCAAGTATCTCACTATTCTATCCTTATTACTATGACAAATGTTCAATCGAGTTCAGTTCCAATATTTCAGACCTTCACAGCTTAAGCTCACCTGGCAATGTTCATATCGTCAAATCATCCGAATTCCTTTCTTATTGCATTTACAAGGAGGAAGTTCCTCCCACACAACTTTTTCCTTCAGGACTGTTACTTTCCCCGACCACTACAATCTTAACCCCTTAAAGTTTAAGGTTCACCGATATCTATTCTACGTATCCTCATAATATACATTTAATTCTTAATTCTAATCCTAAACCCATCCCTTAAAAAAATCTTCCTCAGTAACCCTCTAACTCGGGTGGCTTTTGAGCCTTGTACTGTGTGAACTAAAGTAAAAAATAAGATCATTTTTCAGTGAAATGTTGATTTATTGTTTTGAAATAGTCAAGAAATATCTTGGACTATCGTGGTGCGGTTCCCCACAGTCACGTTACGTCGTTTGTACGTCACGTGATCAGTCTTTCTTCATAGTGGCTTACGGCCATCACCGAAGTTCAGCAACGTCTAGCCTGGTCAGTACCTGGATGGGGGTCCGCTTGGGAATACCAGCTGTTGTGCGGGTGGTGTAATCGATAACGGCTCGGAATTGGAAATCGGAGAGCCGAGTTTCAATTCCAGTCGAGTTCGTTATATTCACGTACACGCAAATACCCTTACGGAGTGTATGAATCCACCTCTTCTCCCTCTAGCTATGGGTTAATTACCAGGACTTGTACCAGAAAATCATTAAACTCCCCCATAATTCTTACAATCTAAAAATATTTGCTGACTTTAAAAAACCTGGAAAAGGCTGATAAACCGTAAAAAATGAATCAATCAGTCATATTTTTATAGTCTTTCTTTATTTTAATTTTGATCAGTTATACGTATCAGAATGCATGGGAGGTACGTTTAGGTATAGATTTATATATCAGTGCATCTTCGTTTACGCACGTGCGAGTGACTTTACTCGTTGTTTCGTACTAAAAAAAAGATTTCGGATTGATATCCACTTTAGTGCAAATTAATTGAAACAACCGCTTTAGTTCCCTTTCTTTCACTATACGGTCAGTTTTAGACCCACTAGAGTGACAGGGTGTCCTTGATTTCTATTTTCTCCTCAGATTATGTCATTTGCAGTGATGTGCAGTAATATGAATCTATTTTCGGGGTATATCATGAAATTTGTTTGGCCTTGAAATATATTGCGTCATCCTTGATTCCATCAGATTTTTATCAAGCCCACACACTATTGTCTTGACTGTCGATTAGTTGTCTTATTATGGGCGTTACTCCAAGGAAGCGTACGAAAATTGTAACGCTGTACGAACTCACTGGCAAGCTTTACCAGTGAGCAAATCAAAGTACTATAGACTGGCTTGGAAACTCTCCTGATTTAAACCCAATCAAGAATCTGTGGTCAATCTACAAGGAAAGGCTTTGTGGAATGGAAATATGAAGTACTAACCTGTGCACTGGTTTGTGTTTCATTGGAATAATACGAAAAAAAGTAAATAACGTTGGAATTATTCGTTTTGTTTCAATTAATTTGCACAAGGGTGTATGTATATTTTCTGTGTGGCATAATGGATTTTAGCGGCGGTTCATGACTTTTTGTAGTATAGTCATTTTAAGTTCAATCTCTGGCAGGGTAAATACTTAGAGGGGAAAGAAGTGTTCTAAAATTGGACAAACCTAGGTATCTCTAGAAATGAACAACAGAAAGAGAAGCGGATACCTCCCGAGATTAAATAAAGATTTTAATTTTGACTTCCCTGACGCTTACTCAGATCGGAAGGCACCTGAAGAAGGCCGGTGGGTGACGGCTGAAATGTCGTGATAATGATGACAAAGAAGAGGATATGAGACTGAATGTAAAAAATTAATTATACTCTGGATTTTACAAATGAACAAACGACTAATTACGACTGATATAAAGTAAGAAATGTGATGAAATATTTAAGCTGCTTGAACGTGTATCGTTCTGCCTTTCAGGAAGAAAGCAGACGCTGTGTTGGTCTGGGAAAACAGCTGCGTTTGTTTTTTCATCCAAAACCAATAAAAGAGTTTCCTTCCAAATTCCGAGAAGTGTATATGGAGCCTACCGGTAGGTTATTTAAGGAGGGTGGGGCTTGGAATTAATTTTCGAAGTCGACGCACAACTGCTGCAGGGATCCAGGTCGCCCCAGTCCAGGAAGAAAAACAACGCAGAAGAAATTTGACAACTATCAGACGAGAATTGAAAGGAACGTCAAAGTCGATCCCACATGAAGGAAACGTCTTTGGCTGGTGTGATTGTTCTATTTTTCGCTGGTACCACGAACTTTGCTTCGAAAATAGTACCAAATCTTTAAAGCTATTCAGAGATGTATTATGTCCTCTGCTTCATTTTATGTAGTTTTATTTTCTGAGGACCTTTTGCCGCATTAGAATTATTATTGTAAAAGCATATTTCATTTTCATTGATAGTTTACACACGTTATTGTTGGCCATCGTTTGGCACAATGCAATTAATTTGTGTAATTCCTTCATTTTTTTTTTTTTTTTTGTTAACAATAAATTTATCGTCTGTTTTCAAACTCTGCTCGTGTCGTCTGTCTTTGTTTTGTGTCTATATAATAACTGAATGTTACTTTTTTTCAGGGGCTTTTTTATGAAATAAAAAATCCTATAATATTTGCTTTGACCCCTTGCAGTGACTAAATAAAACTGGGGTACTCCCTTGCAGGAGGCAAATAAAACTACACAAGACGCAACTTTTTAACCACCAGTTAAGGTCTATAGTTTTTTTCTTTATTGAAATCAATACAATGACAAACCGCTAGATAGATTGTGAAAATATGTCATTTAAAGTCGAGTTGATTCGTTACGCCCACTTTTATCATGCCTTTGGGGCTAATATTTAACCCCTTCGGAGTTAATTTCACAAGTGCAGAATCACAGACGACAGAAAGGAGTTTACTGCCTGACTGAGTTAAACTAACTCAATTACAAAAAAAAAGGACCCAACCAAAGTCAGTCATTGTCATTCGCTCTGACCTGATAGAGAGTAAATATTCATGCAACCAGGTACAAAAGAAAGGTCGTATTAGTCTCAGTTCTGCTTTTTCTCGAAGCCTAAAGAGCAAAAATAATAGATAGATAGATAATGGAGTAGTTAGAGGTTGAATTTTGTGTTGTGAAAAAATAATGAGATGGTCAGTTATTTTATTTTTACTTTTTGTTTGCTCGAGAAGAAAGGTATGAGGAAGTCATGGTTCCAGTGTGAATGTTTTACCTATGAAGATGATAGTGACATGGACGACAGATTCTCGTTATTGATATTATGTCCAGATTGACATGTAGACACTCCTCTTGTTGACTTGCACTCGCCAACACGTACGTTGATTGTTGACCGTGATGACTTTGCCCGCCCACATCTTTTCATTGATTTCATTATATCTTTATATTAAGTTCTCTACCTTCTCTTCAATAGCATTTCTCTTTAGTCGCTATTATCATCTCTCACCTCACACCTTCTCTTTCCATCTATTTCTTACTCACTCACTTTCTCCCAATTCCTATTTCTCACCTTCTCTCAAACTCATTCACTCTCTCTATATATATATACATATATTCACGCACATATATATATTGTATATGTGTATATATATATATATATATATATTTATATATATATATATATATACATATGTATATATATACATAAGAAACGCATATATATAAACATATTTATATAAATATGAATTTGTATATATATATACATATACATATAAACGCGTCTCAAAAACCTCTTTTCCACACATTTCCCCACCTCTCTCTCTCTCTCTCTCTCTCTCTCTCTCTCTCTCTCTATATATATATATATATATATATATATATATATATATATATATATATATATATATATATATATATATATATATATATATATATATATATTAGGAGGATTTGAGATAATTATAATTAAGTAATTCACCGAGTCTAAAAGAAATCTCAACAGAGTGCACTGGACGGCCGTTTCGTCCTACATTTGGGACTCATCAGCAGGGACTAGCAGGAATTGAAACCCGGACAGTTACATTATTAAGCAAACGACATTCCAACTGTACCACGGACCCCGGAGACGAAGAGGTAACGAATTAAACTCGACATAGCGCCGCTCATTCACATATTCCGTGGTGGAACTCATCTAAGTTCCTTTAACCAAGGACTGTGCCCCCGAGAGCCACGATTACTATTACCAAGCCGCTCCATCCAGAGCATTAGAAGCTGGTTCAAGCAAGGATATACAAGAAATTATTAGGAGGATTTGATATATATATATATATATATATATATATTAGCTGGCTACTCGTATTCAAGGATACTCGTCTACTAGGATAGCTAGCCAATCCCTATTGCAGACTCTCGCTCAAGCACATTTTGTGTTTTTTCAACACCCACAGATTATATTGCAACTATACTGAGCGAAACGAAAAATGAATTTAAAATTTACACTTTTGACGGGCAGTATCAAGCTTATATAAGTTGACATAGAGGGTGGTGAGGAATGGTGTGAGAGACATGGTCGAGTTTAGAGAGGGAAGGGAGAGTTTTAAAATTTATTTTTATATTTCTTTTTATTATAATACTTAATATTGAGGAAGGAGGAGGTAAGAATCAGACATTGACCTATTTAATCGGTCAACTCGGACCATTCCTAACCACCCTTTATATCAATTTATATAAGCTTAATACTTCCTGTCAAAAGTGTAAATTTTAAATTCATTTTTCGTTTCGCTCAGCATAGTTGCAATATAATCTGTGGGTGTTGAAAAAACACAAAATGTGCCTGAGCGAGAGTCTGCAATAGGGATTGGCTAGCTATCCTAGTAGATGAGTATCCTTGAATACGAAAAAGAAATAAAAGGGGGAAGTAAAGGGATAATATTGCCCATCAAAAGTGTAAATTTTAAATTCATTTTTCGTTTCACCTTTTGAAATTAAAGTCTGAAGATCCAGAGAAAAATAAAATTCTCTGGTGAAATAAATTATTACAATGGAGCCTTAAAGTGGTCTGTTTTTCTTTAAATTAAATTATTCGCTCTGACTTAACATTGAGCTCTCAGGATTTCATCCTCCTTGGGATTATCCATACGGATTACCAAGATTTTCGTTACTTTACTATATATATATATATATATATATATATATATATATATATGTGTGTGTGTGTGTGTGTGTGTGTGTGTGTGTGTTGTGTGTGTGTGTATAATAACTCAGGTTCCATAAAAATTCATCTGTATTGGGATGATGTAGTACCTGTTGTAGTTGTGCAAAGTTAGGTGTTCGTGCCTAACTAGAAGCTACTGTTCTGTATGCTGAATTTCAAGGTCGGCAGATCATTTTATAAACTTTTCTTCATCTTCTCCTAAGCCCTCCAACAAGGTAAAAACTAATCCTTTACATATTATATCTAATGCATATTTCGCGCAAGCAGACAGATAAATATTTGAAATGATTCATATTTTACAATTACATATATGCATTAACTGTTTGTGTTGAAAGAAGATGGTTTTGCGCCAATCGCCCAAATACTGGAGCCTAGTTGCCTTGAAAATTACCATTTGTAACCCTGCTTTAAAAAATGCTGATAGGCAGTTGAACAAACTGCACAAGATTAATATCCAATCTTATAAAAGAAAGGCAGATATGTGCATAATCAAAAATATAGACACATGATAACTTATATATATAAACGTTACGCAAGACATGCTACTACGTGTTTGATAGTAGTTGGACTACCGATTTGACGTGTGACGTGCGACAAGTGGTGCGCATATTGAACATCTGTGAAGCTTTGTGAAATCGGTTATAAAATCGACATCCCTTTGAATATCTTGTTCAAACTTTGATAATTTAATTTTTCAACATGAATTCTATTTAATTCCGTTTGCCCAAAACATGTAATTACTAAATATTCATATTTTAAATGATGTCAATTTTGAGGGGACACTCTGAATATTATATATATATATATATATATATATATATATATATATATATATATATATATTGAATATCTTGTTTGAATTTTGATAAAGACATCTTTTTTTGTTCAACATAAAACCTATTTAATTTTGTTTGCCTGAGACATGTAATTACTCAGATATTCACATATTAAATTATGTCAATTTTGCGGGGGACACTGTGTATTAATTCAAACGTTATTATAGCGTATACTTATATTTGTAATAGACGCTCCATTTTTATTTTTCAAAAGTGAGTATTACGTCTATGAGCCTGCGCACTCGAGAGATCTTAATATAGAAAATGTGCTTATCCGTCAGAGATCGAACCTGCGTCTCTGTTTACAGAAGAAACCATCGTTATGATCTGATGTGTATTACCACTCTGCTACAAAGAGCGTTGTAGTTTAGCAGGACTCTATTTCCCCGTTTCAAGAAAGCACATCTCATTTGTATTATTTTACTCGAAAGCCCATAACTGCTCAGTGTTGTATCTTAAACGTAAACAAAGCTATTTCTGAAGAATTAATGGATTTATTTTTAGCCCGACATTTTTTCATTACTTCAAACATTATTATATTGGATACACGTATTTGAAATAGACGCCCCATTTTGTTATCGTTTTTCAATAGTTTATATTACGTCTATCGGTCTGTGCTGTCCAACAGGGAATGAACCTGCTCCCACCTTTGTAGGAGAAACCATAGTTTGATCCAATGTGCTGTACTACTCTGCTATGAAGACCGTCACCTTGTCAGAAAGCAGATTTTCTTTGTTAAGATTTTTCGAATGTATAAAACAAAATTAACTAGTTTAATATTTTTTAAATGTACTGTAAAAATATTAAACTGGTTACTTTTGTTTAGATAGTCATATTTTATGGGGGAGAAAATGATCGAAACGCACCCCCCATAAAATTTACTTTTAGTTCGCTATGTAACTTCAACATAAAACGGATCTTGACCAGTGAAACAATTTGGAAATCCTTTGGAATCCAGGTAATTCCTTAAAGACGACGGAAAGTAACAAAAGATAAAGATGTCAAATTCCTACATTCGTACAAACTTTAAATTCTTATCTTCTGAATCCTAAACTCTCTAGTCTAGACCTTGAGGTTCATACACTTTTTAGAAGCATCATGTTGTAAGAAAATTGTAATTTTTACAGAATAATAGTTTAGTTAATATTTTTTTATTTCACTATCCCAAAATCTTTTTTTTCAAAATGGCCAAGTTGCTGTGGTAACAATAATTAACAAAATAAGGTTTGTGTATTTTGCCTTCCACGAGATCAGAATAAGGAAGAGCGATGGTTAAAATGATAATACCTGGAGACAACACCCCTGACAAACGAAATACTGTTGTTTGTGAAAGGCATTTTCCATCTAATTATGAAACAGTCTTTCTTAGAAGAAAAGTGTGACCCAGAAATCCACCATCGATGTTGGATCATTTGCCTTAAGTTACATAATCCTCAAACAAAACCAACAAATAAAACTTCTGCTTCCGTGCGAAATGTACAAAATTATTCTAATGTCTAGAAAAAATTCATGAAAAATTTTATATATTTTTGATGCGATCAAACGGTCAAGTAATTGGAATTGTATTTGGCAATAACAGAACCCATCAATATTTTCCTCCAAACATATGACATTGGATAATTAAAAGTGACTTGTAGGTACTTTTTGATTATGTCCACCTTTTAAAAAAATATTCGGAATAACTGAATTACTGAACCTACTTTTGAATTACTATTTATTCTGAAGGCAAACAGATGACTGCAAAATGGGAAATTTTAAATGGTCTTTTTGAGTATGAAAAACCTTAATTTGTTAAGTTGTCGAAACTACCTGATCCCGTAGTTTATCCAAAACCTTTTGAGCGACAAAATGTTTCGCATTTTTTTAAAGTTTTGTGATCAAACTGTAACTGCCAGTAAAACACACCCATTATTAAATGAGAAGGATACTGCAGAAACAGTTAATTTTATTGCAAAACGTTTCGGCCGTTGTACGCTCCGACCTTCTTCAGGTGGTTGGAATGTCGAACTGAACCCTTTATTTCACTCATTGGGGTAGACTTTTCTAGTTCCATGTGCCATGTCTAATGGATGTCAATTATCAGTTATCTCCTGTTAATTACCCTCTCCAGGTTCTCCACCACCTTAACCAGGTACTGAACTCACACTCTTTGGGTCCTGTCACTGGATCTAACTAACGCCTTTATCCACTGTGCCATGTGTCCTTGAGAACACATGGCATAGACATGGCACGTGGAACTAGAACAGTCTACCCTAGTGAGCGAAATAAAGAGTTCAGTTCGACATTCCAACCACCTGAAGAAGGCCGGAGTGTACAACGGACGAAACATTGTAATAAATATGGCGACAAAGATGAAGACAATAGTCTGAATAATGTAAATAGTGTGCATAATAACTCATCTCAGAAATATAGACAGATACTGAAGGGCCGAAAAGTTGTGATAAATATGGCGACAAATATGAAGACAATAGTCGGAATAATGTAAATAGTGTACATAATACCTCATCTCAGAAATATAGACAGATACTGAAGAGCCGAAACGTTGTAATAAATATGGCGACAAAGATGAAGAAATAGTTCGAATAATGTAAATAGTGTACATATTATCTCATCTCAGAAATATAGACAGATACTTTATTGAAAAAGTTGTAAAAGTGTCAAAGAAATATATGGTGACACTAAGAAAAATGATCAACTGAAAAAAGTGATATGAGATTTAAATGATGAACATCTCTTATTTCTTTCTAATTCCTGGAAAAATGATAAAAAAAGAATGGAAGGATATCAAAGAAAAAGAATGAAATCATTAACGAGCGACACTAGTTTAACCATGCAATGGCTTTATCAATGTTTGTAGATATTTGATACGTAGTGGGTTTAATTTTGATATGCTTGGTGAATTTACCACAGACTATTTAGAAAATCAATTTGGAAAATTAAAACATAATTCTGGAGGTGCATATTTTATAACAGCTCAAAATGTTTTTGAAAAAATTCATATTGAAAAAACTAAAATTCTTAAATGAAATGTTGATGTCAAAGAATACCACTTTGATCCAGGCCACAATGACTCAAAATATGGATATTTTCTGGATGAAATGGGATGTCAAACATTTGATAACTTACCTGACCTTGAAACTAGTATCCCTAAAGTTATTAAAATGTCACTTTTGTATATAGCAATCTATGTTACAAAAAAATATTGTCTTGCAGATGAGGAAATATTTAATAATTTTAGTTTTTATTTCCAAGAATATTTACATTTTTGAAAGACGCAGATTGTGGTAATTTAAAATTTCCTCTGAATACCAGATAGTTTATATTTTAAACTTTCCCCCTTTTTATATATATTTAATTGGTTAACGCCCTAAATTATTCAGTTAATTAATTCTTGTTAATATCAATTGGTATTGATTTTTAAAATTATGTGTACTGGTAATATCTATTATTATATCATAGCAAAATAAGTATTTTCTTCATCTTCTGTGAAACAAATTGTAAATGTAATAAAAATCACAATAAATTTTGTAAAGATTATCAAAATTATTGTTTCTTTGAAATTCACATTTTTATGAAGTATTTTCAGACTTTGCCAATACACGGTTTTGTAAAATGCTGTAATTGCTTTCTGATTATATTATGTAATTATATTTTCTGTAATCAGTTAGCATAAACAAATTAACTCATTATTTTACAATATCATTTAAAATGTCTAATCCATGGTGAATAAAGTGATTTTTGTGCATTTGCTTATTTTATAGTATTTTTGTTCTTTCCTTGTACATTTGCATTTATGGAAATAAGTCAATAATTGTAAGATGATTCCTAATATTATATATATTTTCTAAGTAACTAATTACTGGACATTAATAACAAGTTCCTTTCTAAAAATGTTCTCAGTAATTGTTATTTAGAAGTAATTTAGGTTTCTACATGTCCGCCCCCAGTCGTTGACCCCAGTCGCATGGTTGCCAGGCCTGGTATAAGGATTACCTTGCTTCAAACGAATAAATCCTTTCAATCTTAAAGATGACACATCATCCGTCTCTATAGACTGGCGCTGCAAAAAGAAAGAAAGAGTTTTACGAAAACACAAAAAAAACACTTTATTTGAACTCTTCCGACAACAACAACAACAACAACAACAAATGGATAGCACATGTAAATAGAAGGGAAAATAATGATATAACAAAAAGATGTCTTTTCATATTGCCTTAAACAAAAGCTTAGAATCGGAAATCATATCAATACTAGAAAGAGCTATAACAGCTAGTGGACTGGAGAAGACTAATTTCTTGGGGGGAAAAAAACTGTTTTACAAGAAAGATTTTATAAATTTCAGGCAGGAGTAATGCTGTTTGGTCAATGAATGTCACTTGTTTCCTGTATGGAAACGGTTAATTTTAGCTGTATCATTGATTTGACAGTGCCAGAATGTGTCTGGAAACTGATAATGTCTAGTGATAATGTTGGGTTGCCAATATTTAACAGTCCCCCCACGCGGGATGTATGTGGCACAAGGCCAAGTTTACCGTGGGTTCTACGTGCCCGTAGGCTCGGTCAAAAATATTCCCTTAGAACCCGCATAAGGATCTGTCTACCTCCCCGGACGAAAACTTCGGCAAACCTTCCTTCGGGTTCCTCTCTGCCAAAGCAGAAAGTTCGACAGAAGTCGCACACAGTCAAAGACTGTGTCCCAACTGCCTCAATAATGTTGGGTTGTCGTATCAGTGGTAATGTTGTTTCAGCCCATAAACGTCGTCTGTCGTTTGAATCATTTGGTGAAGGCTTTGTTGGAGGAATTATAAATATATTATATAAATAACGCAGGTAGAGACGCACACATAACCTGTGTGGGGGGGCGCGTGTGTGCATGATGTAATTAATATGATATAGATTTCAACCTACATAGCATAATATATATAAAATGCATTTATCTTCTTTTAATCAAGAAATATGCATAGCTGAGACAGTTTCTTTTTATCATTTCACTCCAAACAAGGCGGCGATGCCACTAGACCGCAGGTGCGGATTACAGGGAGTGAAAGTGAAAATGAATGAGAAGACTGAGAATAGAGGGGATTGAGTGAGGGACAAAAGATGAACGGGATTCAAGAAGATAGATGGCGAATGACGATACATTTACATTTTTGGAGATTGTAGTTATCAGGGAAGCAAGTAACCGGAAGGGAGTTCCACAGGAGCAAATGCGAGAAAAGAAACTGTTGGAGTTGAAGTGGCGGTTCAATTTAGCTATTTCAACAGTAAAAGGGTGGGACCTATATGCCAATCTAGTTGCATGCTTAAATTCTTGTAGTCTGGGCACCAGGTTAAAAAAAAACTCGTCAGAGCAGTTGCCATGAAAATATTTGTAGAAAAGACAGAGGGAAGTCACATCACGTCTATGAGAAAGTGAAAGTGAAAGTGAAAGTCGAGATTCCTGGTCAGGATTGATTACATTACAGATCCTTCTTTGGATTTTGTCAAGAATCTCGAGATGTATAACAGCAGGATAACCAGACCAGTTATGGCAACAGTATTCAATGCATTTGACGTATAGTTGATTTATAAATGTGCAAGATGGACTCTGACTAGAAACATTGCACAGTGAACCAACTTTCCTTGCAGTAGATGCAGCTATTAATTCGATGTAGTCGCTCCACTTCAAGTCAGTGGGAAACGTGAGACCAAGAAGGTGAAGTGTGTTGCTCTCCTGAAGTCTACCGCCAGCCATGCTGATGGCAAGCAGAAAAGGTTTCTCTATAGGGGATAAATAAGAATTAGTTTTGTTTTGGGGGCGTTCAGATTTACAAGCCATTCCCTGCCCCGGTTAACCATTGATTGGAGGTCCTCTTCAAGGGCAGCTGCCAGGTTTACGTTGACAGATCTGATGGATTTGTTGTTGAGACTGGAGTAAATGGCAGTGCCATCTGCATAAATGCCTACTTGGGAACTGATGACCAAAGAGATCATTGATGAAGATCATAAACAGCATAGGATAGAGCCTTGGAGAACACCCGCGTCCGTGTAAAAGAATCTAGAAGCGAGACCGTAAAAAAGGACCGTCATTTCATGATTAAATCACACAATTGTCCTGTGAGACCATAGCCCTGGAGCTTATATAGAGGGTCAGCATGCCAAACGAATTACACTGAGCATCTTACGATTGTAGCTTTATGTCACACTCTACTTGGGTTATGAACAGTATAACCTTTTAAAAGACTTTATTCATATATAAAGAGAAGTCGACAGATTTATAAGAACTAAATTTCCTAACAGTTGGTATCCGAAGGAAATGTGGGTTAATTAGTAAGACTTGTATGCCTAAATCACTATTATCCTCGCCCAAAATATTTACAGTCTAAAAATATTTCTGGCTTTAAATAATCTGCAAAGGGTTGATAAGCCGTAAAAAAACGAATCAATCAACCGGCTTCTCCAATAAGGCAGGACGTGACACAACATCGATTTTATGTGGAGAACCCATACACATACGAATGCATGTGAGACAAGGACAAAAACTGGGCCTCGACCACTGTTACCCTGGCGTCGACATTACACCTACGCCGCCTCTGTTAGTGAAATTAGGGAGGTGCTGCTACAGGGTTGGAATCTCTGGGAGCAATCGCTTACTCTATTTCAGGCTAAAAGCGAACTATTGTGCTGCGTAACTACTAAATCGGTGTAACTCATTTGAACATCTGCCATGGAAATAGCGTTAGGTTTGCTAGATTGAGTCTGTGGTGAAAAGAGGCGGCAGATGCAAAATAATTCATCCCCCACAAAGTCGCGTAAAGGAAAATTTTCAACTCTGCCAAGGCTGAAAAGTAAGGTTTGAGTAGTTTCAGCCCAAACATGGCAGAAATAGTCTGACTCTTCTAAAGATAGGGATGCAGGTATTTTCTAAAGCGATAGAATTATCCAGTTTAACTGTTAAAAATCCATCATATTTTACAGAAACAGTATCACTAATCCATGTGTAAGTATCATTTTGCAGCTTCAGGTGGCTAATTTTGGAATTTAGAGTTGTCCTTCTCCATAACCGATTGCCAACCACGATTAGAGAGTCTAGTTTGCTCTGCTATTTAACCCATAGCTTTTGGGAGAAGAGACATATTCATACATTTCTTAGGAATATTTGTGCAAAAAAAGAATAAATCGAACTAATGTATTCGAACTCGGGTCGCCCTTTTCTCGTGACACTACATAAACATACTTAGAACACGTTAGTACATAATTGATTTATTCATTTTTTACGGTTAACCTTTGCTGGTTATTTAATGTAAGTAAACTGGCATTGTAAAGGAAATATTTGTCGCAGATTATTTCCACAACGCAGAGAATAAATCACTAAGTCCAGACTCGAACACCGTGGGGGCAGAAAGAAATGCCGAAAACTCGATTGGAAGGTACTATCTCACAAATCACAATGCACGCAACCAGTCAGAAAAATAACTCATTCTCCAACCAACGCCAAAATACCCGATACGTCGCTCTGATTCGAGAACACCAACTGCTTTTATCGGCCGAGCATTTTTTCCATTCGTCGACAGCTGGGAGAGGACGCCCAATTTTTGCATTATCAAAATACTTTTATAGCGACTCCGGCCACGGACTTTTTTTTTTTTTTAATTTAAATATTCCGTCTTCAGCATTTCATGCGGAATACGTGCCCTTTTTTTGGGTAAGTAATTTTCTTTTTCGCCATATTTTCCGTCGTAGGATACACGCGACGCGATGTCTCTTAATTTGACGAGGTAAGTCGCCGTTTACTTCGCTATATTTAAAAACAGAATCTTTTTTTAGATTATAAGAGTATTTTTAAAGATAATAATGGTTTAGTGATACAAGACTTACTAATTAACCCATAGCTGGGGGAGAGAGAAGTGGTGAATGCATACCTTTCCTAGGAGTGTTTCGCGTAAGTGAATGCATAACGAACCCAATGGGAATTAAAACTCGGTTCCCCGGTTAACAATTCTGAGTCGTTATCCATTACATCACCGGCACACAGAAGCTGAAAGCACCTAGAATTCCAAAAGAGTCACCCATCTAGATATTGACCAGGCTTGACGTTGCTTAACTATCCTAACTGAGAAAAAAGAGCTCGGTATTTTTTCCCCTGGAAAATTATACTCTACCCAAATTATAAGAAGTGAAAATGTGAACAATTGTACAAATATATGTTGTTCTATTTCTCTTAATATTGTAACACCTGTCTTCCCAATACGCCCATATTGTCCTTTCTTTAAATAAAAGACACTCCCCGCAGAACTAAAACCTAACTAATAATTTGCCATCTATCCGAATGCTTTCGGTCGCTTTGCATATTTGCTTATTAGCTTTAGGGTACAATGGGTTTTCTATGTGACTTCTACCTTTCAAAATACCGCCGCTATAGAAAGTTCGTAAATATGTGTGTGCGTTTGTGTGTCTCTGTTTATATACGGGCGTGTAAGGGCTATACCCCAATAATATATATCCTCCGCACTTATATGTCTCTCGTCGTAATGCGGTAATTGTATACATATGCGTACGTGTATGTGTGTGTGCACTTACCCACGCTATCCAAAAGTAATAATATATATATATATATATATATATATATATATATATATATATATATATATAGTGTGAACATAGAAATCTACCTTTCACATGCTGACTAGGAGTTTCACGCCTTGCTCGATCATCAGAATAATTAAATGAATTTATGCCCATATATTAAAACATATAAGGTTCAGTATATATCACCATACACACACGTATATATCTTTATATATAAACATACATATATTATACACACACACACATATATATATATATATATATATATATATATATATATATATATATATATATATATATATATATATATATAAATGTAGCTAACTACACTCGTTTCGGAAAACCTTCGATTTCTTTATTTGCCAATGATCAAATCAATATCGAAGGAAAAAAAGGTTTTAAAAAAAGAAAGAGCTATGAACATGAACTTCTGTCGAAAATAATCGTACAACATACAGGTCCAAACACCGATACGAGTAAACAACTAACTAAAAAAGTGCCCAATACAAAAGTAGAGCGGACCTAGTCAAACCTAGAGAGCCAGACAAACCTACAAAGCTTTCCCTGACGATCCTCTTAGGAGAAACCTTGGTAGGTTTGTCTGGCTCTCCAGGTTTGACTATCTATCTATCTATATATATATATATATATATATATATATATATATATATATATATATATATATATATATATCAATTATGTAGTGCGTGTTCAATTTATATAACGTAAATCATTCATACGAAAAACAAATAATGAATATAATTAACTTCATTATTTGTTTTTCGTATGAATGATTTACGTTATATAAATATATATATATATATATATATATATATATATATATTATTTGTTCGTCGACGACGCGGTTATGGAAATTATTGTCGATTCATCTTGTTTATTCAACTACACAAATGAATGTCCACACAAATGCAAAATAGCTGTTATAAAAATCATGATTTACTGAGGCAAAGTAATCTCTTTTTCGGACATATTATTCAATAAGGAACTAAACAACATGAAACAACCCCATATCAACAATAATTTCCCTAACCACGTCGTCGAAGAACAAATAAAATTAACCTTAACGAAATTTAGAAAAAAGATGACGTCAAACCCTCTCCATGACGCAATAATAAACAAACCATTAACTTATACTGTTGTAACAAAATGTACCCTAATTATAATAAGATGAAAATAATAATTAAAAGCATAATTCATCGGTACATATCACTCAATCATTATAAGAAACACTTAAGATTTATCATCTACTATAATCAGTTTAAAATATCTAATTTAATTATCACCAACAACACCGGGCCTCATAAATCCCCTCTATGTAAAACTAAAGTTGCCTATGAAATCTCATGCCCCTCTGGAAGATTGCATCTCCAACACTATATATATATATATATATATATATTAAGAAGTAATTTATACAAAGAATTAATTAGCAATGTTAATAAGGTTAATGGTGAAACCACTTCGCTAACAAGATTTAATGAGACATAACTTACTATCAATCCCTTGAATAATACGATCCTTATGTTTAAATTGTTGTATATCTGAGTTCTTGTTAGGCGAGCCTAGTACTTTCGACAATTTCAAATTGTCATCTTCAGGACGCAATTTTTTTTCCTTTCGATATAGGGGCGAAACATCAAGATGAAATATGTGTAATGTAGACCGAAAGATGTTAAAATATGCTATTTATTGACAATTATGTTAATTTGGAGCGTGCGATGCCGCGACGCTAGAGTTCTTGATCAAATCAATAAAGTGATTACTTCTTTATGATATAATATAAAAGCTGCACACTCTAATATATATATATATATATATATATATATATATATATATATATATATATATATATATATTCTCTTTTTCAGGTAGGCTTTCAATCCGTTAATTTTCTTGAAACTTCGGATGGACGTGTCGTCTCTCCTAGAATTCAGAACTGCACAAATTAACGTTGTTATAAAAAGTCGAATTCACGTGAAATATGATTAACCAATGAAAATCAAACACAAAAGTAAAAATACCAGAATTTTTTCTCTCCATATTTTATTCTCATTTTAATAAAATCGAAACATGTTAGATTGATAAACGTTTCTTATTTGTTCTTTTTCTTATCATATTTATTACTTTATTACTTCAAATATTTTTAACGGATACCAGTATTTGAAATAGACGGCCCGTTTCTTGTACGGATATCCACTAAAAATAGAGTCTGAAATAATAAAAATGTTAGATTAAGTCTTTAAAAATCCTTACTAAAGTCCATCAAAGGACGAAACGCGGCTAAGATAAGTTTTCCCTTTTGTTTTTTATTTATATTGTCCTTTTGCAGATATATTTTTACTTATATCAGAATTTTTTACGTATCTGTCTATGTATATATTTATCTACCTAAATGTGTGTGTATATATATATATATATAGTGAGTGAGAGTTGGCCACTCGTATTCGAGGATACCCGCTGGGGCGGCTAGCCAATCCCTATTGAAGACGCTTTCTCAGGCCTTTTTTTTGTTTGTTCAACGCCTACAGAGCCCACCTGTCGTTTATAGTGCAACTATGCTGATCAGACCATTGTTACAGTTTCTGGGAAAGAGCGTGTTATCTAGCGTGATAAACAATCTGAACAAGGGCATCACATTCAAGCCCTTTGTCACGATCACTTGTGACTTCGTGCTAGCACAGCTATCGACAGCCCCCAATGGTACCGACTACCCAATTTCCCTCACAAAGCTTGGGTCAACCCGTGGTATAGTTTTCAGGCACTTGCCAAAGGTGCCGCACGATGGGATCGCCCACTCCAGATCGATAACATTAAGAAATCTCCTTCCTGACAAACCGACAATGGTGACATTTGAGTCTCATATTCACAAAGCGAACATTCTAACCACACAGCCACGTGCCCATAATATATATATATATATATATATATATATATATACAGAGTGAGTGGAAAGTAATTAGACCTTAGAAGTTGCTTATATAACTTTTAGTATCACTGAAGTCATGACGAAAACATTTTTAAACAAGCACTAACAGAGATTTCTTATTTACGTGCAGGAGCCAAAACCTGAAGACTGTGAATGCAGAATGGAATATGGAGAGTTAGTGCTAGGTTGGCATGAAGATTGGCCTAGATTGTTTGAAAAAAACTTCTGGAGCGACGAGGCTGTATTCCATATTGGTTGTTTCATCCATCGTCACAACTGCCATTACTGGGTGTCGTGTGATAACGATCCGAACATGATGGTTGAGAGGATGCAAGAATGACGGCAACAAGAGTCGTCGTCCCATATCTTCTGCGTGACACTACGAATACGGACTGCTATCTTCAGATGTTCGAAAATTACGTCTGGCCCATGGTGTCTGACTGGGATAAAATTGGTGACCTGATATTCATGCAGGATGGTGCACCACCCGATTTTGCTCTTACTGTGCGTTCGTGCGTGGTTAGACCAACATTTTCCAGGGCGTTGGATGGGGACGACGCGGACCTCATGAATGGCCTCTAAGAAGTCCAGATCTCACTCCATGTGTTTTTTACCTGTGGGCTTACACAAAAGAGGTGTACAAGACAAAACCTCGTCCACTGACTTAGAGACACGGATTCAGGAGGTTCTCAGAGATACCCCAGACGACGTCCTTCAGAAGGTTGTTCATTCCATCCCTTGCCGTTTGAGGAAACTGGTTGATGCCACCGGTGCTTACATTGAAATCTGAAGATTTACTTTCGTTTTCCCATGTAATAAATAATGTATTATTTGTTTCAATAAATTTGTAATAGGAATATTGATTTTATTACCAATTTTTAATGCCTAATTACTTTTCACCCACTCTCCATATACAAACTGTCCCTAAATTATCTGTATAACTTCCACAGTGTATTGCATCCATTAGACTTAAGATCAATCCAATTCAATTCTTTGGATGTTAAAGAAACATTATTTAAGTTTAAATTTATATATAATTTGTTCTTTTTAATTAACTTTCATTTGTCTTTCTGGATAGATGTCTTTTTTTATGTGTCGTATGCTTTCATGACGTAGGCGATCATAGTTCTCCACTTCACCCTATTCCTTGTAGCTTTCAATAAGTTTCGTCCCTCTGCCACCTCATACCCCCGGACCCCTTTGTGTCATCCATTTGCTCAAGCTCGCCAGGTATGCTATTCATTGCTTTCTCTTGTCTCTCTTTCTCTCTATTCGAGCTGTGAGTATCAGATTATCCAGGCCCTCCTTTTTCATTACGCGTCCAAGAAACTTCAGCTGCCTCTTCCTGATGTTAAGTATAAGCTTCCTCTTTGTCTGTATACTCTTCAAAACCTAATCGTTGCTCACACGCTCGGTTCATGATATCCTCATCATCCTTCTGTAGAACCACACCTCCGTCGCCTCGAGTCTCGTCTTTATCTTTGATGAGACCGTCCAACATTCACTGCCGTAAAGGAGAACAGATGTCATGTAACAGTTCAGTATTCTTTTCTTCGTTACCAAAGAAATCCTCCTGTCTCGCAAAAATCTTTCCAGCTTTTGGAATGCGTCCTTGGCCATTGCAATACATCTACGGATCTCAGTGTCGCACTTACTATCCTCTGTCAGAACACTTCACAGATATTTAAACTTCCGCACCTGCTTGACTTTAGTGTCCCCGACCTGTAAATCGCATTTCAGGCTCATGCTTAGTCCCTTCTTCTCACTCTCCGTCGGTACCTTCTGTAGGAGATTTTGTAGTTTCTTTTCCGTGTCTGCTATCAGTAATGTGCCATCTGCGTATCTTATGTTGTTAAGATGGTTAAATATGCTTATTATCGATCCACGACTTTTTATGAAAATGAAAATATCACAAGAGAAAGTACAATGTATATTCTGATTGATAGCGACCATATTTAATACTCAGTTGCCACGAAATTACTGTAAAATGTATGAAAAACGTTGTGTTAGCATTCATGTCTGGAAGAGGATGTTCATTTAAGCAGGAAGTTCTTTGCAGAAAAAGAAAATGGTCATCACGGCCTTGTATCATGCAAAGAATGGAACCCCTGTGGAATATATATATCTAATTTTTTCCGCAGTTGCCATCCTAGGCTACAGAACCCGGTCTGTTCTGCTATTTACCAATTGCTGGGAGAGAAGAAGATGATTCATGCATTTTCCAACGACTAGAAATCGAACTCTGCTCTCCGATTCCACAATCCGAGACGCTATCCATTACTCCACCGTTCCTCCACTAACAAATCTGAGATTTCTTTTGGGTCTAAGAGTAACATTTCTTATATATAGTATAAATAATATATTAATAATTCAATAGATTTATCTGACCCTGACGAGCGGTGTATCCGCGAAACTGTAATCGGTCGAAAGATAAGTCATTTGAACCGTTATCAAATAAATTAATTAATGTCACCTTTTGGCCCAAAATCTGCTCATCTTGAAATAGACCGAGCATTCTTCCAGCATGTTTTGGCATGGCAGCCAATGCACGCGTTTCATTTGAGATCGTACGTGAGTTTGAGCCTCAGTAAGCATGAGAATGAAGGAGCTCGTTTGATAGTATGACCACTCAACAGGATTGGTACAGGTTTAGGGTCTGCTTGGTGATGATTAAATTTTGCGAGGAACCTGAAGATATTTGTGCATCTCAAATTGAATAACCCATATATATATATATATATATATATATATATATATATATATATATATATATATATATATAGGTAACTACACTCGTCTCAAAAAACCTTCGGTTTCTTGATATGCCAATGATCAAATCAATATAGAAGGAAAAAAAAGTTTTAAAAAAGGAAAGAGCCAGGAACATAAACGTCTGTCGAAAGTAATCGTACAGCTTACAGATTCAAAGCCAAAGAAAAAACCTCGACACGAGTAAACACCTAACTAAAAAAGTGCTCAATACAAAAGTAGAGCAGACTGACGAGCCGCTTAGGAGAAACCTTGGTAGATTCGTCTGGCTCTCTAGGTTTGACTATATATATATATATATATATATATATATATATTCTGTTTACACGTTATTTTTATAGATATAATGTATTAAGTAAATGCTCTGTGTTAAAGTAAACAGTATTAATTACATTTACCGGCTTGAATGTTCGAGAAATTTCGTAGAGAATATGCATTATCCAACAACAATCGAACCTGTATTCCTATACGGAAACCATCGTTGATCTAACGTGCTATACGATTAAGCTACAGAGAAACTTAAAATATATTAATAATGGTCGGATTTAATCCATTTCATTATATGTTGTCATTGTTTACGTTAACATACGTTTCGTGAGCAGATATGATCGATCGAGAAAAATCGTCGAAGATTGTGTGTTTAAAAACAGTAATTTGGACTTTGCTAACCAGTCGCTTCTCTGTAGATAAATGGTATAGCGCGTCAGATCAAATGACGGCTTGTAATGGACTTAATCCATTTCATTATATATATATATATATATATATATATATATATATATATATATATATATATATATATATATATATATATATATATATATATATATATATATATATATATATAGTGGTAGAAGTTCCGACTGACGCCAATTCAGTCGGGTTTCGATCCTAGCTAGAGGCAACCGAACGTCTAGCCACACTGATGAGCTGTGAAACAGCGAAACAGTCTGTCTGTGGATGACAAAATATATATATATATATATACATATATATTTGGATTTATTTTAACCCAAAATTTTTTATCACTTCAAATGTTATTATTGTCATGATGGCTTGGTTTGTCGGCATATCAATTCCTTCTGGGTCATTTAATGCTGAAAGTGAATTTCTTTGGGAATTTTGGTATTTTTTTTTTTTTACTATTAAAATCTATTGCTGGACATTTGTATTTTTATACTTTCACTGTGTGTTGATCCCGGTCTAGAGTTTCACTATTTTCCCATAGCTGGGACCCTAACAACCGCTGCCAGCCCGGGTCAAGTGGACCTGCGAACAAACAGTAATTAAGGAGTGATTCCACGCTCCTCAAAATCTCTTGATCAGAGGCATGGCAGGTGGAAGTAGCATATCGTCTTACCCAGGGCGTCAAACGTTATTATAGTAGATACTCGCGTCCATTTATATCGTATTCATGTACATTGTTTATTGATGCTTTCGATTATGCAGCTGTAAACTGTTTGAAGTATAAATAAAAGTAAAAAAAAATGCAAGGTTTAATTTTAAAAAATGGGACGTCTATTTCAATTAAGAGCATCCTCTAATGATAATGATTGATTGGTTGATTTTTTTTATGACCTTTTTCAGGTTATTTTAAACTAAAAATGTTTTTGATTGTAATAAGTTTGGGGAGATAATAATGATTTACAGATACAAGTCCTATTAATTAACCCATAGCTGGAGGAGATGAAGTCTATTCATGCCTTTACTAGGAATATTTGTGCGTAATTGAATATAACGGATCCGGTGAGAATTAGAATTCGGATCACCGATTTTCAATTCTGATCCGTTATCTATTACACCATCCGCGCATCCAAGTTTACAGCACTTGATATTCCCAAGCGGTCACCCATGACCATTGCTTAATTTCGGTTCTTGTGTGAGCCGTAAGTCTCTATATATATGAAATAAGGAAATGAACAGGATGCATAGAGATGGCGATTACATTAAAAGCATTATCTTCATAGCAATAAGAAGAAACAAATTTCAATTGCGTTCTGAATAATAAACCAAGAAATTTTATTTCATTCAAACATATTTAATTTTTCTAAATTTATATCCTCTCTTTTTATGTTAAAATCATGAACACTCGGGCTATGTTTATAAATTATTGACATTAAATATTATTACATTTAATTTCAGGTAAATAAATTTACCTTCTTTTCCCTCTTCCTGTCTGGAATAACTTTCCATGTGTCTCTTTCATTGTATCTATTTTATTCAACTTCTATCAAATTTATTTATTTCTCTCATTCTATGGCATGTTTCTCTTTGTATTTTTTAAGTTTATGAATGTTTCTTCTTTTTTTTCTTTCTGTTAATCATTCTTTTTATTTATATATTCTTTATTTATTTCTTTATTGTCTATCACACGGACAACACATGGTTCTTGAAAATGACATCGACGGTCGAAATTACTTGAATAATTTTATTCAACTTTTCTCACATTTCTTTCTTTCATTCTTTGTTTCTTTTTATCTTTCTTTTTTTTCTTTTCATCTGTCCTTCAATCTTTTTATTTCTTTCTGTCATGTTTTTGAATTTGTCTTTATTCTTTCTTTATTTTCTCCCAGTCCTGTATATGTGTATGTATGTATGTATTTCTTTCTTCCATAATTTGAAATTTGATTCGCTTTTTCCATGATTCATTTCCTATTGAGTTTAAATTATATATATATATATATATATATATATATATATATATATATATATATATATAGCATAATGACATAAAAACATATAAATAAATATAATAAAATAAAATATATAAATAAATAAAACATATAAAATAAAATATATACTAAGCATATAAAATATATAATAAACATATAAAATATATAATAAACATATAAAATAAAATATATAATAAAATAAAAAATATAAATAAATATAATGACATATAAATATAAAAACATATAAATAAATACTTTAAAAAAAAAACACCCAATTTTTTTCTTTTAATTTGCAACTTTTCATATTATATATATATATATATATATATATATATATATACGTATGCATTTGTGTGTGTCTGTGCACTGATATATAAAAAAAATGCTCCACTGTATAAGTCAAACATATAGTGATCATTCGCCGACGCGTTTGATGAGGGAAAAGGACCTTAAAAAAACCTGTGACATGGAAAATAGATATCTTGCTTAACTGGACTTAAGAAATACAAAGAAACGCAACGGATATGACAAAAGGACGACAGTGGGTTTTAAAAGCAAACTTTCTATCAGAGTAAAAGTAATCTCGAAGGAGATAAACATTTGGGTTACGTAAACAACTTTTAAGAAAAAAAAATGTTAGGAGTGTATGGGTTTGTCGTTCGTCAACTAGCTTACAAAAATGAATAGAAAGATTTGCGATTTCGTTCGTTAGGCGAGAGATGCTAAAAATTTTGCCTTCGAAAAAGAAAAATGGGACTTGACTCACGTTGCACCGGAAGCAGATTTCGACGTCAAAATCAAACAAGTGCATCAAATTTAAATATCTGAGAAGTTTAAATGGATAACGGAAAATGTGACACCGAAATCCGAAGGCGCACTGGAATAGAGAATGATGCCTTCCAAAAGCTAAGTAAAGTATTAACAAACAGGCTAATTTCGACATAAACAAAGACTCTTTCTATATTTCTAATATGAGGTATTATAATTATTTATATTATTTACATTGTTCCGGTTGTTGTTCTCATCTTTATTGTCATGTTCACGACGTTTCGCTCCGGCCTTCTTCAGGTCATTAGAATTTCGAACTGAACCCTTTATTTCGTAGATTGTTCTAGTTCCACGTGCCGTGCCTCGTCCGGCTGTCTCTCTCTCTCTCTCTCTAACACAACTCTCCAAGTTTTTTGTTCACCACTGCCGTAGAGGAGAACATGACTAAGGACTGCGGTAAGAAATATAAAGCAGAAACAAGCCGCCCCCTTAAGGCAAGACTGCAAGAAAATCGTAAAGCCGTAACGCAAGAGAAAAAATCAGGCGTAGCTGACCACATATGGAGGGAAAAGGGAGATTACCGCCCCTGTGGGATGAAGTTGAAATAACAGACAGAAAACATCACTGGAAAATATGAAAAACTTAAGGAATCGGCGCATCTGCTAGGACACAAAAATTTCCTAAGCCGGCCAAGCCTAGAAATGAATACAATATGGTGTGCCAGAGAAAAGTAATAATATTAATAAAATTACAATATGAGCTCCGGTAAAAAATGTTTACGGGGACATTAAGTTTATAAGTTCCCAAAATACATACACTGGTGTCTTCAAGGTTAGAATAAAGACACAAAGTCACAGTGATGCAGTTCTACTGACAGATGTTGACAATATTATGGACGGTGCATGTGATCAACGAGGAAGTTTAAAAGAATATAGGAACTGCAAGGCAACTTAAACATAAACATATAATTAGAAAAGAGGACGTGCAGAATTGACACTCACAGGTCATATTGAGGTGAAGAGGGGCGTAGGGAAACAGCGAGAAAACTACCAAACGGTTTATGTAAATGAAGGAAAATTAGCCACGTGGAACATTTTAGTATTATTTTACAAAAACAGCTTATTATAGGCCTATAACTTGCTGGCATATGTACCGTGTCCCACGTAGGCAATAATTTCTTATCCATTGTAGTTCTTAATAATTGTTGTCTTTTTGTTATTTCTCCTAAACCCTGTTCCGCCATCCATTTATGGAAGCTCTCTAGGTAGGTTATACGTTGTTTTCTTTTGGCCCTCAATTCTGTGAGTATCAGATTTTCCAAGTCCTTTTTCCTCATTAGGTGCCCTAGAAACCTCAACTGCCACTTCCTAATGTTAAGTATAAGTTTTCTTTTTGTTTCCATTTTCTCTAAAATTTCACTATACGATCCATGATATTCTCAGCATCCTTCTGTAAAACTACATTTCTGTTGCTTTAAGTCTCCTCTTCATCTTTGAGGAGATTGTCCAGCATTCACTGCCATATATGACGACTGATATCACGTAACAGTTCAGTAATGTCTTCATTATTTCTGTTACTTCAAGTCTCTTCTTCATCTGTGAGGAGATTGTCCAGCATTCACTGCCATATATGAGGATTGATATTACATAACAGTTCAGTACTCTTTTCTTTGTTTCTGTTGCTTCAAGTCTCTTCTTCATCTTTAAGGAGATTGTCCAGCATTCACTGCCATATATGAGGACTGATATCATGTAACAGTTCAGTACTGTTTTCATTGTTTCTTTTCTGTTTCTTAATACTTAGCTTAGCTTTTGGAAGCCATCTTTGGCTATGCCAACGCGACTTCGGATTTCAGTGTCACACTTTCCGTCCTCTGTTAAAACACTTCCCATATATTTACTGGATTATAATGTAGAAAATGATCAATAGACAACTTGCTTAAGAAATAACCTAGTCGCTTGACAATCGACGAATCTAGCTTAGGGAGCAGGAAGAATGGCGGAAAAGCAGCAAAAAGCGTCACCAAAGATTCTTCAATCAAAATTATTAAAAGAAGGACCAACACAGCGTTGATAGACAGGTAAAGGTAATTGACATAGTCTTAAAATAGAAAGAGTACAAGCTTTATTTTCAATTTGCTTCAGGGACAACAGTTTTTTTCTACCAAGTACTCTTTTTTTAGATCATCTCTATCTATAAAAGGCAGGATGTGTATGTGTGTGTAACGAATGCACGGCCGCAATTTTCGACGGATTTGCACTAAAATTTACATGCACATGCTCCAAGTTAGCGCAAAGCCCAAGACCGACTTTGTATTTCCCAACTCCCATCGATAGTGGAAATAATCGATTTTTTCATGTTTCTACGGCAGTTTTCATGTAGTTTGCGGCCATTTTCTACTGGCCAGAGTGAGAGCTTATAGCTGACTGCAACGAATAGGCAGGAAGATTCTATTGGCCAGCGAGAGAGCCAACAGCTGATTGACACGAATGTTAACTAGCATGCTAGCATGCAAAAAAAATCGATATCTGCATTCGTCACAAGTGGTAAAAATTTAAATCTGCATGGCACTTTACTCCAATTGGCTCATTCGCTTGCTTAAACTTAACGTTGATTCTGATTCTGCAGAACTGGGTTGGGTGTGAAAAATTATTTGTTGTTAACATTCTTTTTGCATTCGGTTTTTCCAGTTACGAGTCCTTTTTTAAAGCTGATCGTTTTTTGTTCATTTTGTTTAGTTCTTTTTTCGTAACAGATTTATTGTTTAGTATAGAGCTTAGAAAAAAATCGCAGTGTGAAATAGGCAAGAACTAAGGCACGTAGCAACATCAGCACGGCAAAGGGCACTCCTTTAAAGGCAAGGAAGGGCAAAAATATTTTAAGTCAAGTGATAGCGATTGCTGTATGAGTCGTACGATTTTTGAATCAAGCCCGGGCAACGGCGGGTCATGCTGCTCGTCAAGGGATACATTTTTGTTGGAAGCAAAAGAAGGATAAGGCCATTCTTGAGTGTCGATGGTAACGTTAATGGTAATTGTTATATTCCAGGTTGTTGGGATGAACAAAAGTATTGAAAATAAAAGAGAAGTTTATTTTAACACATTATAAAATAACTTTTATTCATTTACTGCTTGAGAACAGCAAGGAATAGTTTAGATTTAAACCATGAATTCCACGTGCCTGTCAGCTTGCTACCATGTTGGATTTAGAAGTGCCCGCTCAGACAAGGAAAATAACTCAACTGTATTATGAGTTACCGTCCTTTATAGGAGAGTAAGTTACGTTCCCCTAACAGTAATATTAGCCCCTTTCCTACAATGAATAGCTCAGTACTTCAGAGCCAAGATCCGCTTTGCTACTTCAACAGAGTTGAATCATCCCCATTCCTCCCCTATACTATGGATAAGAAGAACTCAGAAAGCTTCTTTCCAAGAACTGCTACTTTATAGAACAAACTCTCGAGAGGATGCTTTCCGGAATACTACAATATTACTAATCTTCAAGTCTTTGTTCAATAGTTATCTATTCACCATATCCTTGTAATCTTTACTTCCTACTTCTTCCGCTTGCGTTCATATCACATCTCATTCAGTGCTCCTCTGTCTTGAGTGGCTCTTGAACCATGTATTGGCTGAAGTTTAGTAAATAAAAAATAATAAAAAAAATAGCAACCAGTCACGTGACTGCCTTTCATTTGCAGATTCTTCGCACAGTCAATGAAACGGTATTGTAGCTAAAGAAAAGCATTTTTCAAACGCAACTCGTGAAGACGATATCGAATGAAAACACACAAACAAGAAATCATTTGAACAAAAATGAGGAAATAAAATAAAGACTGAAAGAGGGAAAAGAAAAAACCTGACTGCCTGGTGTTGGGATTGTTTTGTTTTGTTAACATTTTCAGCTGCAACCAACCATAAAGATTCCATCTCTTGTATTAGGCTTCCTTATTAACCGCCAATATTGAAGACCCCGCAAAATGATTTGACGAAACCGTCAATTTTCCTCCATAAGCTAGTCTTTAGTCGCCTCTCTGCAGCTATTAGACATTGACGAAGATAAGGAGTCATTTAGTTTGCAGTGAGTAGGATAGGGCTGGATAAGCTGATGTTAATAATTATTCTTTTTTTGCTTCTATTTGTCGCCAATCACGGAAGACAGCGTGGGAACTAGTTTACTAGACAATACAACAAGAAAAGAGTGCCTCTCTTTTCTCTTTTCCTTTAATTTTTAATTATTCTTTTTATTCCTCGTCTTCTTTCTTTCCTTCTGATTTCTTTTTTGTTATTTTCATTTTTCGTTTCTGTTTGCCTTTCTTCATTTTCATACTTTCATTTTTTTTCTTTTATTACTACCTCCATCTCATATTAGTTGTTATATTTCATATAAGCATAATTAGGACAGAAGGCTTAGAAAATTTAACACTTACAAGTAGAGAAAATATCAAACAACATAGTTGACTAGTTTGAAAAATAAATTAAGGAACAATTACGACAATGATAAATTATAATATTAGCACTTTCTTTATAAGGAGACAGTCGGCTTTCATTGATCGAGCAACCAGTGCTACTTGAATTACGCTTTTCTTTACCCGCTGTGGTATCTGTAGTTTGAAAAAAAAAACTTACCTCATAGACGGTCGTACGTAAAAAGAATCTTGTGGAGAAGCCATATTGTTTTTATGGTGACAAATTGACGCAAAATCACGGCGACCACGAGATTTGAGAAAATATAAATATGCAGTGTACGAAAGACGGAGAGGGGAGAAAAGGGAAGTTAGTCTACAAAAGACCAGACAATACGACAAATACAACATCTACAAGCTATTTCGGCGTACGTATCAAAGTGTAGTATCTGTTTTTATCTCTAATGGTAATGGTAATATTAACCGTTTCTTTACAAGGAAACATTTGAAATTCATTGACGGAACAGTCATTGCTACTATCGGCAGAAATTTATAAAATCTTTCTCTTCAAACATTTTCAGGAAAATAGCTTTCTCAAGTCCAGTAGCTGTTATCGATCTTTCCAGTATAGATGCCGGCTACCTTCATAAAATTTTCAGAGAAGTAGGTTTCTCAAATCCAGTAGCTGTTATCGCTCTTTCCAGTAGAGATGTAGGCTACATTCCTAACCTTTTCAGGGAAATAGGTTTCTCAAATCCAGTAGCTGTTCTCGCTCTTTCCAGTATAGATGGAGGCTACCTTCCTAACCTTTTCAGGAAAAGAAATTTCTCAAGTTGAATAGCTGTTATCGCTCTTTCCTTTATATGTGGAGGCTACCGTCATAAACTTTTCAGGAAAACAGGTTTCTGTATTGATGGCGTTTTCCTTCTTAATCTTTTAATTGAAGTAGTGCAAACATAATTGTGGTTGTAAATATGCAACATTTATGAGGATAATATACGGATATCTTTCCTTAGGGGTTTATAAATTTACACTGTTCAATTATTAACGTTAACAGCGAACTATTTTAAGTTACAAAATTGTACTTGGATTAAACGAAAATTACTTACAATATGATACATATTACTTATAATACATTTTTTCTTGTCGTCAATTTTGACGGCACGCGTACACTAGTATCTATAGAAAAGGCACAATTAAGCTACGTTACAGCGATAGGAAAGTGACTGAAACCGAGATGCCGGATCAGGACCAATAACATTACAGATTATTCTTTGTATTTCATCAAGAATCTCTAAAATCATATTAGAAGCACCAGATTATATGTGAAAGCAATATTCAATGCATGAATGAATTGTAAACCTATAAATATATATATATATATATATATATATATATATATATATATATATATATATATATATTGTTCAAAGTAGAGTCTAATAGTGGTATAACAACCTTGGAAAATTCCAGTAAGATATCTTTAATCATTTCTAAGATACAACGGTTCAACGCTTAAACTAACAAATGAACAATTTTGCTGTTACACGATTTGGACAACATTGCTGTTACACACGGTATACACACACACACACACACACACACACACACACACACACACACATATATATATATATATATATATATATATATATATATATATATATATATATATATATATATATACATACATATATTTATATATATATATATATATATATATATATATATATATATATATATATATATATATATATATATATAGGGTGTCCATAAAGCCTCTTTAGAATTAAAAATATAGTATAAAGGCAATTTATGGGATATGTTAATCAGATTTGTTTTGTGTGCTCAGTAGTTATCAAAGTTTTTTTTATCATATTTTTTTATCGCATTTGCGTATTTCAAGTACCCTGTTGATGAAAGAGGTACTGTTAAATGAACCCCTAACATTTCAGACCGGTGGATTAGAATGGGTTGCCCAATTCCCTGGCTACCTCGTTCACCAGATATCACACCCCTGGACTTCTTTCTGTGGGGTTATGTTAAAGATATCGTGTATCAAACAAAGATATGGGACATCACTGATCTGAAGCGAAAGGTCACTAATAAGATTGCCACCATTGATGAGCCGATGCTACAGCAAACATAGCAAGAAATCGAATATCGTCTTTATGTGCTTCGTGCAACTAATGGTTCCCACATAGAAGTATATTAAATTAGTTTCAAGAAGACTTCAATATCTACTCCTCGTTTTGTAACAATTTCCACATATTTGTCTATTCTTTTGATCTGTAATAAGTTTTTTTAAAAATAAAGACTAAGTTTTGTGTAAAAATCACTTACCTAAAGATCAGTGATGCCATTGCCACCATTGATGAGCCTATGCTACAGCGAACATAGCAAGAAATCGAATATCGTCTTCATGTGCTTAATGGTCACCATTAGTTGCAATAATGGTGACCATATAGAAGTGTATTAAATTAGTTTTAAAAAAACTTCAATATCTACTTCCTTTTGTAACAATTTTCACTGATTTGTCTATTCCTTTGCTTTTGTAATATTTTTTTTTCAAATTATAAAGAAACTTTGTAGACAACCTGTATTGGCTAGCACGATACATTGAAGCCACTTTCCTAGCAGCAGACCTGACAATTGATTCAATATAATCTTTGCACTTCATGTCATTAGAAACGTTAGCCCGGTAAGTGACAAGTAGTCACTCTGCTGAAGGTTAGCATCAGTCATGCTGATGGAAGGCAAAGAAAAAAGGTTCACTAAGACGGTTTTGTTTTGGGGACGTTAAAATTAACAAGCCATTTCTTGCCTCGTTTAATAACTGATTTTAATTTTTTTTTTTCATGTTACCTTGGTAAAGAAAAAGAAAAAATGGAAAGTAATATCGACAGAAGTTTACACAGCGTAAATCTGAAGCTTTCATCTGGCCCCATAGCATCAAGCACTGGTTGTAATAGAAAATCAACTGTCTCACCTACCGAACACGCCAGACTTTATGTCTTCCCCTTTCATTTAAAAAGAAAATAGGGGACCGACCGTGTAACATGAGTGGAGCGAAGCGCTCAAATACTAGTCATGTTTATTAAGAAGTGATATCCGAGTTTAAGGATTAAAATATCAAAAGCTCTAATCGGTAAGTAGCATCGCTTTTATCTTTCTCAGGTCAATATGATAAGTAGTGTTTGCACACAAGAGGTGTCTAATGATGAAAGAGCCTGGTAGCCCTCAGCTTTTGATAATAGAGTAACACTGAAGGCGCCTCAGACTACGAATTAGTGATGCGTCCATTTAATCCCCTAAAACGGAGATGCTCCATTAGACACTTGTTCACAAAATACATTCAAATGCTATTTTTTCCGACATTTCTGCTATTCATTCACGAACATTTCAAAAGGCGTGCTGAATGCTTCCCGGGGATATTTTCCAGAAAAAAAGCGTCTCTTTTTATTTGATGAATCAATGTTTTACTCGCTGCGCTTTTAGGTATAATTTGGGTAATTATGGCGAATTTTTCAAATACTAGAATTACTGCTTAAGTAAAAAAAGAAGAAAAAAATAAGAGAAAGATGGGAGGATCTTTGTTCCAGTGTGGGAGCTGTATCATTTTCTCATGTTTTAATACGAGACATTTTTCTTCAAAGTGATTTTGTTGGTAACGATCCATAACGCATTTGAAAGAAGACCTCACGCATGGATTGTGTATATATACACAGGCCATGACTCACTCTTGGCAATCTGAAAAACGTACAGCGATTAAAAATTTGAAAACATCCAGATATATATAAACTGTAAAAAAAAAAAAAAACGCTAGAAACACTAGAAATATAAAAACAAAAACCCAACATCAAGAAAATGTTGTAATATTAAGAAAAAAAAATGCAATAAACATATTTAATAATTAAAAAAATATGGCACAACAAAAAATGTCAAGACGCTATACTTCCAAAAATATGACACGATACGCGAAGACACGATATTTGAAAAACGATGAAACTGACATAGCATTAAAAAATATTTATTTTTTTATAACAATTCATAAAAAGGGATTATTCTGACATTGGACAATTTATACTCAAATTTACATCGGAAACAAAGAAAATTATCGGAAATATTGAATATAATTGATTAAAATACATAACAAGGTACTTTCGGTAATTTTCAACCAAACTTATGCAAATGTAAATTTTTGACTAAATATATATATATATAGAGAGAGGGGGGAAGAAAGAAAGAAAGAAAGAAAGAAAGAAAGAAAGAAAGAAAGAAAGAAAGAAAGAGAATTTTACAAGAATACGTTAATTGTTAATCGGAGATCCGATTTCTAATTCCCCTTGAATTCGTTATATTCATTTAAGTGCAAGTAACCTTCGGAAAGGTATGAATTTACCTCTTCTCCCCCTGCTATGGGTTAATTACTAAAACTGGTATCACTAAACCATTATTATCCCCCCCAAAAAAAAATCATTACAATCTAAAAATATTTTTTGGCGAGTGTGTTTTAGTACCTCATAAATGTCCACTTTTAGTTTAAATTTTATTTGGACATAATCTTAGGAATAAGATACGCAAACGACACTGTTGATAACTAAGTAAAGAATTAGTCACAGTAGTAAATAGAAAGCAAGAAGAACGGATTAACTGTAAAAAGGCATTATGCATGACTGGCAGCAAAAGTGACAGGCCGAGGTGCGCGCTACAAAATGGGAAGGTCAAAAACATAGATGATATAGAAATTTAATTTTCTGGCTATTGTCAAAATGGTGACGAAAAGCGTGACACGAAAATCTGAAGGTGCATCTTCTTCTGTATGCCGTGTCCCTTCCGGACGTGGGTGAATATGGCTCTCCACAATTTCCTGTAGTTTGTGTTAAATAATAGTTTCAGACTATTATTTTTTAGCGGCAGTGTATTTTGGCTCAGACCTGAGGCTGGCCTTTAAAGCCAGATGGTAGACAAAATAGGGATGTCGATTTTGATTGGTTAAATGAACGTGGGAATGTTACAGTTAGAAAGTGTTTTCAGTGAGTTAAGTTTTTATAAGCCATGCACGATAGACGTGGTTATTTCGTGTTTCGGGGAACTTTCTCCCCGATGGAGGTAATAGAGCTACCGCACTGACTAGTTAAAAATGTACACGTCGACGTGTTTAATAAAATACACAAGTTTAAAATCCCTTTTGTTGAAGTTCTCATTTTGCCTTCGAATCTAAAAGTCAACTAGCGATCACACGGTCGAGAGAAGTAAGAGAGGAAGACAAATTTATTATGATCGCCTTAAGACCATCAACTAAGAAACCCCCAGAACGAGGGGGCTATACAATAGATTGTAGCTCTTCGTAAAGTTTGTCTTTTAGCTATCTGTCTTAATCCCTGCTCTGCCAAACATTTACACAAGCTTCTTAGAGAGGTTATGTACTTGTTTCTCCTGACCCTCTCGCCTTTAATAAGTCCTGTGAGTATCAAATTTTGTAAAGCTTCTTTTCTCATTTTACTGTTTAGAAAATTTAAGTGCCTCTTTCTGATATTAATTATAAGCGTCTTCTTTGTTTCCATTTTCTTTAAAACTTCGTTGTTGCACCCAAATTCAGTCCATGATATTCTCAGCATCCTTCTGTAGAACTACATTTCTGTTGATTCAAGTTTCTATGAGGAGGTTGTTCAGCATTCAGAGCCATAGAGGGGGACTGATATAACGTAACAGTTCAGTACTTTTTTCTTTGTTTCTCACGAAATTTTCCTGTTTCTTAATCATTTGCTTAGATTTGGAAGGCATCTTTCGCTATCCCAATGCGCCTTCCGATTTTAGTGTTTCTCTATCCGTCATCTTCATGTAAAGAGACCTTCCAAAAAAGTAAGCAAGGAATTAATGGTTAGGAAAATGTCCTTAAAAATAAATAAAAAAGTGTTGAGCAGATATGAAATAACAATCCATCTACAATACAATTCAAGTTTGATAATCCCTGGTAATTTTTTAAATTGGCCCAAAATATAGTTGTTCTTTACTTTAAATAAGAGAAAATTATTATACATTGTCAAAAAATAGTGAGACGTGATTTTTTATTAAAAATTTTATGTACATTATTTACATTATTCGGACTATTGTCCTCATCTTTTACAACGTTTCGGCCGTTGTACGCTCCGGCCTTCTTCAGGTGGTTGGAATGTCGAACTGAGCCCTTTATTTCGCTCACTGGGGTAGATTGTTCTAGTTCCACGTGCCATGTTTAATGGATGTCAGTTATCAGTTATCTTCTGTTAATTCCTCTCTCCATGTTCTCCACTGCCTTACCCGGGTATTGAACTCACAAATCTTTGAGTCCTGTCACTAGATCTAACTAACACCTTTATCCATTGTGCCATGTGTCCTTAAGGTGTGTTGTTAGGAGATGGGAAATTATCATAAGAAAAGACTGAGGTGTACTATTTACATTATTCGGACTATTATCCTCATCTTTGTCGCCATATTTATTATAACGTTTCGGCCGTTGTACGCTCCGGCCTTCTTCAGGTGACTGGAATGTCAAAGTGAGCCCTTTTATTTCGCTCACTGGGATAGACTGTTCTAGTTCCACGTGACATGTTTAATGGATGTCAGTTATCAGTTATCTCCTATTAATTCCCTTCTCCATGTTCTCCACTGCCTTAACCGGTTATTGAACTCACACTCTTTGGGTCCTGTCACTGAATCTTTGTCGCCTTATTTATTACAACGTTTCGGCCGTTGTACGCTCCGGTCTTCTTCAGGTGGTTGGAATGTCGAACTGAACCCTTTATTTCGATCCAAAAAAAAAGCTTTTTATGATGAAATTTTGCTCTCGTCAAAATATTCTCCTTTAGCCTAGATTACTGCAGTACAAAGTTTTGGCATTCGTTGCAAAAGTCTCTCAAAATATGTTTTTAATTATTTCAACCCAAACAAGGAGAGAATGCCACTAGTACACAGGGAGTTACAGAGAGTGGAATGAATGAAAAGACAAAGTATAAGGGGAGTGAAGAAAAGATGAACGGGCTTCAAGAAGACAGAAAATTGCGACGGACGGTTCATTTAAGTTTTTGAAGATTGTAGTTTTCAGGGAAGCAAGTAAAATGGAAGAGAGTTCCACAGGCGGGAAGTGTGAGAAAAGAACCTGTTGAAGTAGAAGTGGCTATTACATTTAACTATTTCAACAGTAAAAGTAGGTTTGATAATTATTTCCATTCTTTTTTCAATGACTCTAAGCGCTCCCACCCCCACACTTTTTTTACTCTTCTGACAAATTCATCCCATGCTAATTCTAGGGGTGGCTTCAAACTTTTGAACTGGTGCGTATATGGAAGTGAATGTCGGGTAATTTCATCATAGATGAAGAAGAGATTTGAATCAATAGAGAAGGATGCTGAAAATACCATGAACAGAGTATGTGAGTAATGAGAAGTTTTTAAAGATAATAGGAGTTACAGAGAGACTTATAAGTACACTCAAAACGAGACAATTCAATTCGGTAGAATATAATGAAGAAAGAAGTCTTGGAGTATTTACCATTAACAGACATAAGGAAAACAAGAGAAGCAAGAGAAAACCGAGAGTATAATATTAAGGCATACGATAATATTGTTAGCAGCAAAGAAAAGAGTGCTAGACTGATAGATATGGTGGAATAAAAAAAAGTTTAAAAAAGTTTTCTTAACGTAAGAAAGTTTATATGGTGGAGTAAAGAAATTTATATGGTAGGGCTAGAAATTTATATGGTGATGTAAAACGCTTTGGTTCCTACGATTTTTCTATATACTTATGGCCATATGCTCGTGTCAATATCGATAGAACTACTTGCATTATTTACATTATTCGGACTGTTAACCGCATCTTCATTGCCATATTCACAACGTTTCGGCCGTTACGCTCCGGCCTTCTTCAGGTGATTGGAATTTCGTATCGAACCCTTTATTTCGTCCACCGAGGTAGATTGTTCTAGTTCCACGTGCCATGCCTCTTCCGGATGTCTCGGAGATTTTTTTTCTCTTTAACTCAACTCTCCAAGTTTTTGGTTCAGCACAGCTGTGGCCTGGTATTGAGCTCACAACTCTTAGGGTCTAATCATTGGATCTAACCAACGTCTTTATCCACTGGGCCATGTGTCAATCGCCTGGGGAAGGCCGGAGCGTACAACGCTTGAAACGTTGTGAATATGGCAATGAAGATGAGGATAACAGTCCGAATAATGTAAATAATGTAAGTAATCATAATACCTCATCTCAGAGCTATAGACAGATAGAGAGACACATAGACTTAAAGGCCGGGGCGTACAACGGCCAAAACGTTGGGAATATGACATTGAAGATGAGGATAACAGTCCGAATAATACAAATAATGTAAGTAATCATAATACCTCATCGCAGAGATATAGAAAGATATTGATAAAACTCTACTCAACTTTTTTTATACGAATTTGGCAATGGCTTTATGAAATGAACTATAATTGCAAAATTGTATGAGTCCAATATGGCAGACTGGCTATTATCCTTCAGTGCCTCTAAACCAAAACTTGTAACGTTTCATCACCGAGTAGATCCGTTATTTCTCTAGTCTTGTTAAACGATACTATTCTCCATGTCTCCGAGCCGATTGCCTTGCACGTCTATTGGACTCGAGACCAATTGGAACTCATATATACGATCCGTCACTTAAGAGCCTGGGAAATGGCCGACTCCTTTTAACGCTCCAGAAAGCATTTGACCTGTGCTTTACAAACGTCATATCAAACCAAAAATAGAGTATTGCCTGCAAATCTGGGCTGGAAGTGGCCAGTCCTCACTTTTCAGTCTTGATAGAGTTCAGAAAACGTTTACGCGTCCATGTGAGTACTGAATTATTTTCTACCCTACAACTCCTTTCCCACAGAGAAAACATTGCTAACCTCTCACTAATCTATCGCTATTTCCACGGTGAAATGTTCAACCGAGCTACATTTCACCAGTTCAGACCTTCACAGCTAGGACCCGTCATGCCACTTTTTACTTTGTGGAAGATACGTTCTCGATTATTAGGGTCAACCGACATCTATCCTACATATGCTCATAATATGCACTTACCCCTCATTTTACGTCCTTACAAAAACCTCATTCAGTAACCCTCTAACTTGAGTGACTCTTGGGCCTTGCAGTTTGGATAACACGAATCAATTGCCGAATAATGTAGCAACGCTCAGTTCACCTTAAACTTGCAGAGGAAGTGTTCCTTCCCAAACACTAAAAAGGATATTGACATACAAATTTAAACTACATGAAAAGATTCGAACTTACGCTAATATTTGTTAAAATGGTGGAAATGGGATTTATAATTTTCAACTCTTAAATTCAGAGTTAAATATTTTAAGATTATAGAAAGCCGATTGCAGTCTATGCCGGGTTGTCTAATAGGTCCCGAAAAGTCTTGTCCTGTAAATGATAGGTCTATGGTAGATAATCTGCATATAGTACGTACGATCATAGAGAAAAATCAACATAGATAAATTTATATCAATCCAAGGCTTTCAGTTAGGTTGATTATTATTTCATGGAAGGTGTTTGGTCTACGGTTGGGATTGAACCCGGATTTCCGCCTCTAGATCTGTTTGCTGTATCCCATCCTTAGAACTATAGTGGAAATTTAAAAAAAGAAGAAGCGAGACAATCTAATTAAGGAAATCGACCTAACGAATGGGAATTAGTCCCCTCTCTATGTCCTAAGTCATCGTTGAGGGCGATACTTATGTCTCTTCTGTTTGATGATACGAGGCGCGTTCTGGGTCAGCAAAATATCTTCCGCGGCAGGACTGGTTGATTCACCAGAGTGCACCTGTTGCGGTGATATGGAGGTGTCAAGGTTAAAGGCTAAGGTAAAAGAAAGAGAGGCTCTCACCGGTGGACTTTGGTGAAAGGTGCGTAAATGTTGCGCGACTGTGCTCACTTGGTGTAGCATCTTGAGAAAGTTTCATCGGAAAAGAAATTTCTGCTTCAGCCCAGTCCCTATTAAGGTAGCGTTTTGCTTTTTTACGTTTAATTCCATTTAATTTAGGGAATGTATGCTTAGTAATCGTGTTAACTTATTTATTTTATTTTTGTTTCTCCACAGTGTCGTTGGATTACAGAAGGTAAAGTCCTCCAGCGAAGTAAGAATATTTCATTATTTTTTTAAGAACTCGTTAGCGGCACAGAATTTTATTAAGGCAATAAAGACGGATATAATAAGAAAATCAGAAAAAAAATTGTATTTTGTACGAAAAATAGAAACATGAGAGCAAAAAATAAAAGGAAGACAGAATTTGGAATGTGCTAACCGGTTTCATGCCTCATTCATCAGATCTTGATCGAGGTGAATCAATAAAATTCTTGTGCGCATTGATTAAAAAAAGAATATAGAAATAGAAAGAAAATACACCGGTCCCAATAATATATAGAGACGAGTATACCTTTTCATAGGCATATCACTTAAGGTCCACATCGTGACTCCCTTCTGTTTACGCTGCGATGTTTCTTTTGTTTTAATAAAGATTGTGTCAAGGACTTTCAGATGCTAGCTAGAATGTGATCTGCACTGGGCTAAAAACATGTCCATACTGAAAGATGTGCATCGCAAACTCGTTTTTTTTATAAGATGTTCCGCGATAGTAGACCCAGAAGTACCACCACACCCATGCAGATCATCTAGTCGACCCTCTCTAATAAATGACGTTGATTAATTCTCTTGTTTCGAAGTTGAGTTATCCGTTCGATTTATTCAGCATCACACTGACATTTAAATTCATATATAACAGAGCGTGTTTTAAAGATAGGCAATACGTCTTTTTGAACTGATCTCAACAACTTTGTTATTGTTTATATGTAGGTACCTCCAAAGAAATGCGATACCTAAGGTTTACAATGAATTTTTAAAAATCAAAAAGTTTTCTGGAAGCTTTTATTTCAGTTTTTAATTTCAAGCTAATAAACTAAATTTAATATTTCCAATAAGCAAAATAATTTGCTGTAATTCAAAACGAATTTAAATTGAGTGGAATGAGTTTTTTTTTTTTTTTAATTTCTAAAAATGGCTAATTTTAGCAAATATTTACAATTCTCTCAACACAAGAGAATTCTCTTTATTAAAAAATAAAATATACTTTTCTTAAACTTTATTTGAGGTTATTAGCTGATGACAAACTTAATTAAGTTGATTTGTAACAAATACTACTTACTTTTAGTTTAAAATATCGCAGAAATGCATTTTGTAACACGGAAGTAGGTGTTTTATGAGGGGTTGACAGCTCTATTGACAGTCGGAAATTTAACTAATTTTTTCTATGGGGTAAAAAATTACTTGAATATAACGTGAGCGTCTTTTTATATAATTTTTTAACTACATAGTAATCTTTAAAAATTAGGGAAATATTCTACGTAATGTAATATTTTACTGAAATTTAAGTACTTTGTCTTTAAATTTATCATAGTTACCGCTCTTATTTTCTGAAAATTTCGTGTATGGACGTCCGTATTTAAAAAATCGTCACGTTAATACATGCAAAAAAATTCAAAATTCTTTTCTAAATACTGGTGTTCGCTGAATTGTAGCAAGCTTTTCCATTTATGATTAGTTAATAATGTTATCACCTAATCGGCGTAAATTAATAGGGAATTTTTAAAAATTAGTTTATAAATTATTCTAATTAAATTTTTTTAAAAATGAAAACAATTTTTGTAGAATTTCATTATTCATCGAAACAAAAATTTCCTCTGAACAATAGTGTCCATAATATCTTTTATTCATAAAGGCTTTCGAATTAAATAATGTCTTAGTTTTATTTCATTTGTTATTTTACGATTCGGAGCAGATTCTCGGTAACTGGGAGTCTTCTTTTACAAAAAGAAATCGAAAATTTAAATTCTCCAAGGGCTCCTGATTAGAAGTAATATAAACACTAAGCGGCAAAAAAAAAAAAGAATTTCTTTAACTTTCATAAAATTAAATAAGTGTCGGGGCAACAGATGTAAAACATATTTTACCAAGATTTTCTAAAAAAAAGAAATATTTTTAAAATAATTTCATTCATTTGTGAAAGTTTCATTAAAATTTTAAAATTATCTGATTTCTTATACTAATTTATGGCTAATCTCTGACGCAAGAAAAATAAAATTGGAAAATATGGATGAACGTGCGCGAAATATGACGTAGTGTCAAAAAAAGGAAGTTTTTTTTTGTCTCATGACATTGTTATTTTAACTGCCTTCAATCTTCGCCAAGGTTTATGGTTTTAGAAAGCGATGATTAGAATTGGAATAAAACATATGCTGAAAGTGAATTTATACATATTTTTGTTCTTGAGAATTTACAACAAAAATATTTACACTATTTATTAGCTAACTCTACTAATTCGCTGAAAAAACAGCATAGTATGATGAATAAGGGATCCAAGTTTTATTGTCAAAATGTTTATGTTATTATTAAGAGGAAAGACCAAAGTATTTTTTATTAATTCTTGTAATCCTGTCTAGCACGTTCGAAATTTTGGTTAAAAATCTTTTCTTTTTCTTTTTTTTTTTTTGCGTTAGCGGTCGACGTAATATTTACGATTACTGTTTTAGCGCCTCTTTGTCTGGTGAAAAACACATCGATTTAGAAATCCTGGTAAAAATCAAATAATTGTCTCATTTTAATGAAACTTTCAGAACTTATTCACAAATGAATTAAATTATTTTCTGAATTTTTTTTTAGAAAATCTTGGATAAATTATTTTTTTTATATATATATGTTACTCCCATCACCTCATTTATTTAATTTCATGAAATTTCGAGATTTTTGATCGCAAAATTTGTTTTATTAGTTAATAGTAGGAATCCTTGGAGAATGTATTCTTTTCTTTTTTTTTCGAACTGCTACTCATTTCCAAGAATCTGCTCCGAATTGTAAAATAAAAAAAATGAAATAAAACTGACATTATTTAATTAGAAAAGCTTTTACTTTCTTTTATAAATAAGATTTATTAAGGACATTATTGTCTTAAGAACATTTTTTCGATGAATAATGAATTTTTACAAGAATTGTTTTCATTTTTCAAATATTAATTATAATAATTTATTATTATAATTTTTTTTTTAAATCTTTTAAAATTCTGCATTACTTTAATAATATGATATTGTTATTAAGTGAAAGCTATATTTGCTAATGAAAAATTGAAAAACTTAATAAAAATCATTTTGCACCAGGATTTTTTTTTAAATTTATGTTTTTAAACGTGCCCATTTTGAAATTATGGGGGTCTATATACGATATTATCAGAAAATAAGCGCGATGACTATAGTACATTTAAAGTCAACATACCTAAAACTCGATTACTGAGATTATTTTCGAACATTTTTAATATTACTAAGTACTTAAAAATTATATTAAAAGGTGCTCACCCATCATTTCTTAAATTATGTTTTAGCAGATAAAGTCTCCGTAGAACAATAATAAATTTGTCAACAACTTTATCAGCACTTGTTACAGCTCGTCAATTACGTAAACATGGATACTGCTGGTTAAAAACACAACTACTGTTTGTTTAAAAAGGCATTTTTGTGTTATTTTAAACTTGAAGTAATTTTTTTTTCAAATCAGATTAGTTATACTTTAAATCATCTAATATTCCTCAAATAAAATTCCAGAAAAGTATATTTTATTTTTGGAAGATTTTTTAATAAAGAGAATTATATTGCGATGAATCATAACTAAAAAAAGGATGCTAATAATCTATTTTAGAAAAAGAAAAATTCCAGTAAATTTAAATTAGTTTTAAATTAGCTTTTGAAATACAGTAAAGTATTTTGCTTATTGAAAATATTAAATTTAATCTATTAGCATAGTAATTAAAACTTAAATAAAAACTAAAAGAAACGTTTTTCATTTTTTTAAATTCATTTTAAACCTTTAGTATTGTGTTTTAGTGGAAGTCCCTACTATTTATTTATTAGATTGTTTATTTACAAGAATGATTTTATATTTACAACATTCTAAAAACTAATACAATTACAACTAATGCGATACAATATTTATCATTTACTAA
>OZ038486.1:95698523-95796023 GCA_964036315.1 Acanthosepion esculentum | reverse complement strand
TATTTCTAAACCCTGTTCCGCCATCCATTTTCTCAATCTCATCAAGTATGTTATGCATTGTTCTTCTTTGTCCCTCTTGTCCTCCAATCCGTTCTGTGAGTAACAGATTTTTCAAGCCCTCCTTCCTCATTATGTGCCCTAGAAATTTCAACTCTCTCTTCTTGATGTTAGTATAAGTTTCTTATCTGTTTCCATTTTTCTAAAATCTCGTCATTGCTCACATTTTCGGTCCATGGTACCCTCAGTATCTACTGCAGAACCACATCTATATTGCTTCAAGTCTCTTCTTCATCTTTAAGGATATTGTCCAGCATTCATTGCCATACAGTAGAACAAATATCATGTATCAGTTCAGTAGTTTTTTCTTTGTTTCTAACGAAATTTTTCTGTCTCTTACTACTCTGCTTAGCTTTTGGAAGACATATTTGCCCATCCCAATGTTATTTCGGATTTCGGTCTCGCATTTTCCGTCGTCTGTTAAAACACTTCCCATATACAGTGCTGTTCGATAAAAATGACTCACCTGATTTTTTTTACTAAATGTTCTCTTCTCCGATGAAACTAAAGTTGAGCAAAATTCAAAGGATAAGCGATCTAAAATCCGAAGAAGAAGCTTTAAAAGCTCTTTGAATTTAGCAGTAAGTACTGTCAAGCATCCGTTCAATATAATGTTCTGGGGATGCTTTTCTTTTCATGGAACTGGTTTCTTAAAACCTATTGAAAAGACCCTCAAGAGCGAGCTGTACAAGAGAATTTTAGAGTCTTGTCTGCTCCCTTCTGCTGAAAGGGTGCAAATCGACCCCGCCAAGCTCATTTTTATTCAGGATAATGCTCCCTGTCACAAATCAAAATTGATGAAGTAATACTTTGATGAGAAGCAGGTGAGTGTTATGACATGGCCACCCCAATCTCCTGACCTCAACCGCATAGAAAACTTATGGAGCATTATAAAGTACAGATTCTCGAGAAAGCAGTTGCGCAACAAAGAAGATTTGATTGTGAATTTCATATCCGAATGGGATTAAAGGCTTTGAGATGAGATTTGCCAGAACCTAATCAAGTCAATGCCAAAAAGGGTTGAAAAGGTTATTCAAAATAAAGGAAGACCCATAGATTATTAAATATTTCGAACTATATTACCTATTATAAATAAATTATACCGCTATTATTCTTTATTTAAAGCTGTTCGGTTATGTTTCTATTGATTACTAGTTGCAGGAAATAAGTGAGTCACTTTTTTTGCACAGCGTTTTTTCCCTAAATCTCATTTATATCCGAAATTATAATTATCAATAGAATACCTTAGGGTGAGTAAACTTTTTTACTAGGTGGTCGGGAAGGGGTCTTTATATTAGTAAGATTAAAATTTAGTTTGACCCCCAAAAACAATAGGCAAAAAACTTTTAAGTAAAAAAAATCAATTTATCGAACAGCACTATATTTAAATGTTTGTGTTTGTTTGACTTTCGGATCTCCGATTTATAATTTGTATTTTAGGTTTACACCCTTTTGCTAATAGCCATGCTTTTTGTTTTCTTGTAGTTTATACTTAGTCCTTTCTTCTCCCTATCTTCTGTAGGGACTTTTGTAGCTTTCTTTCTGTGAACTGCTATCAATACTGAATTCTGGCAGGACATCTAAAGAAAATGAGAAAATGTTACCGAAGAGAAAGAACAATAAAGTGACTAGATTCAAAAAATAAAAAAAAGATGACTACTGACATTACCTATAAATGTTTGAAGATCACAGTTAACAGGAAAGCACGGAACCGGAAGTGTGCGAATATAGAAGGGTGAGTGAAAAAATTATTAGAATATAACTTACGCTTCCATCTAGCTATTTCAGTAGAATTTCAGTTCATAAATATCTTCATTGTATTTTAACCGACAGCTTTTCCTTTTATCGGCAACAGGCTCATCGTATATATTACACATATTTTTTATTATTTAATCACATAAAGAAATGAATAAAATTTTATTAAAATAGTTTTATTTTAGCTTTTTTTGTAACCAGCCTAATATAATATCCTCATCATCACAGCTTTTTCAGTCTGAACACAGTCTACAAACAATTGTGATTTTGTATTTTTGGTACCGTGCCTGTCCCTCTGGTCAGGCCCGTTTGTGTTTTGTTTTTTTTACGCCCACAGGGTCAACCTTAGGTTTATACTTCAACATAGTTGCAGTATAAACCACAGGTTGGCTATAATATGGCATAGTGTAGCGGAAATGTAATGCAGACTAAGCTGCCGACCCACCACTGATAACGGTACCCGCCCACATCGGTCAAAAAGACCACGCCTATTTTTCTGTCTCTGTAAAACGAAAGAAAATGACCTTCCTAGCCAGAACAGAGCTGATACGAACACCCGGGACGTTTGGGTATGAAGAAATAATATATCCACCAGCTCCCCAACGAAACAATCGGAGCGGTGAGAGTTATGCAAATGACTCGCTTTGCTAGCCAACCGCTGCTTTGGACACAACAAAAGTGGGCACATGTTTTGGACGCAACAAAAGTGGGCACATGTGATTGCCGTGCGATACCGGGGATTTCTATGTGATTTATGAGACGCCTCTTCATTACAGACTCCCAGCCAATGAGAAAAAGCAATCATATGATTTAAGGGCTGCAAGCGTACAAATAGATTGGTATCTAGGTCCCACCCGTTTGCTGTTGAAATAGCTAAATGCAACTGCCACTTCTACACCAGGTTTTTTTCCCTTTCGTTTACTTGATTCCCTGATAACTACAATCTTCAAAAATTTAAATGCAGTGTCAATCGGCATCTTCTATCTTCATCTTTTGTCCTTCTCTAAATCCCCTCTATAACAAGTCTTTTCTTTCAATTTCACTTCACTGTAACCCCTGCGCACTAGTGGCATTTTCGCCTTGCTTGGGGTAAAATGATTAAATATATATATATATATATATATATATATATATATATATATATATATATATATATATATATATAAGGTGTGAATTTGTAAACAGTGACTATTTAAGCTAATATTGCACGACTCTTCGGTAGAATTGAGTCACTGTCAGTCACTGTGTGTTTATCTAAATCTAAAAATAAACACGCTAAAATTAACCTTCATCCCTGTCGTGCGCCGACGGCTTAGTGGGAGGCAACCGGACGTCTAGCCACACTGATGAGCTGTGAAACAGCGAAACAATCTGTCTGTGGATGACAAAAATATATATGAAGAAATATAGTTTTAAGGTTTGCTATATTTATGGGATAAAGTGCTCAATATCAGAGATAGAGCGTATGTAAATCTAAATATAAAAGTGAACATTGAAGTGAACACTCAGAGGCGACAGGCTGTTTCATGCTAGACGCAGTCGTTAGGCGGCCTGACGATTGCGTCTAGGAGGAAACAGCCTGTCGCCTCTGAGTGTTCACTTCAATGTTCACTTTTATATTTATATTTATGGAGTATTCCTACCATATATGGTCTGGAGCCCTGCTGTTTGCCTCAGGGTTCTTGATAAGATCCAGAGACGGATATGCAATGTAATTGGCCCTGATCTGTCATCTCGTCTGCAGTCGCTCTCTCGCAGACGCGCCTCTGCCTCGCTCTGTCTTTTTAACAAATACTTTCACGGTAATTGCTCCGAGGAGCTGCTTTCGATGGTTCCCAGGCCTCATGAATTTAAGCGTCCTACGAGGCTGGCATCCCGTTCCCACCCCTTCACCGTTGAAACTGTTAGATGTAGACGTCTCTTCTACTCCAATAGCTTCATGTCTCGCACATCTCGCCTGTGGAACTCCCTTCCTTATTCCTGTTTCCCTGACAAATATAATCTCCATCTATTTAAGTGTAACGTCAATCGACATCTCCAGCTGCCTTGATCTATCCACTTCCCTTCTCCACATCCTTTCCCCTTTCATTCCTATCTGCTCTCGCTCCAAATCTTGTGTAACGCCCTTGCCTTGATCGATCCACTATCTTTCTCCACATCCTCTCCTTTACCACTCCTATCTGCTCTTCCTCCAAACCTTCTGTAACCCTTTGCATGCTAGTGGCTTCCAGCCTTGCTTGGGGTGAAAAGCTTAAAAAAAAATCAGAGTTTTCTTTCTACTAGACTGGCCACCAACCACAGCTAGAGATTCCAGTATGCGCTACTATTTAATCCATAGCAAATAAAGGGTTCAAGTGAATTTGTGGGAAAGTGAGTGCAATGAACTCTACCAGAATTTAAAATCGGGCCCGAGATGCTAACCATTGCGTCACTTGTACAGCTTATGGTATAGTACAGAACCAAAAATAAATTACAAAGAAATGCTGAGAAATGATAACAAGTAGAAAAAAGTTGACAAAACGCTCTAACCAAATCAGAAATTGCTTAATTGTGAAGATGAGAAAAGCAGACCATTCAGATACGGGTAGCTGTGGCCCAAAGGTCGTGGTTTCGTGACTCTTGATGTAAATAGAATTTAACAGGCTCGGGACTAATCTCAAGTGCTTACTGGGACAATGTCTCGCAAACTCATGTCCGTGTAAAAAAACTAATTTCAAAGCAAAGTCCTTTCTTTTCCTTTTTTCCATTTTACTAACTTAATAGTTGTAAAATCAGCTATTCTCATTTTTTTATACATTGCCACCTGGTCATGTACACTCCATATCTTTCTCCACTGAATGACCTTCATCCTGATTTACAGAATTAATTTGTACCCAGTCCCCTTTTGAGAAGTGTCGATAAATCTTATCCTGGTCAATAACAAGAACAGACATGATATGATCCATCCTACGACGAAGAGACCTCACCAATAAAAACACTCACCACTTACAGCGTCATTCAAACGATACTAATCGACCGTGACGCCAGTCAGATTTCGCCCATAACAAAGCCAGAATAGATAGACCCTAGACTGTCTTATTATATCGACATTCTGACCTCTTCTTAAAATGGATTTATGACCTTTTGTAAAATCTTTGTTAGTTTATTTGGATTAGAAAATGATTTAAGGAGTGATTTGCCGCATGGCATGTTCCTATCTTTCTCAAGATACTTCCATCTTGCCCCTAACCTTCTCTCTCTCCCTCTCTCTCTCTCCCTCTCTCTCTCCCTCTCTCTCTCTCTCGCACACACACACGTACACACACACACACACTTTTACAACGGATTAAGAAAAAGATTTTCATCCCTTTGTGAGTTTTATTAGCTTGGAAAAAAGCCCTGTCGTATATTTTTACATGATTACTTTGAGGGTAATTTTTCAGCATTTACAGTAAAATAACCATTAATTTTTTACGTTTTTGTTGTTTTCTAACTTAATATCAGGGAGGGTAGATTTTATGTAAGGTTCATCCCTCACAAGGCCCTGGTGCAACTAAAAATAGTGGGTTACAGTGTAAGAGGCACAGTTTATGTATATATATGGAGGGAAGATAACGGTTAACCCTAGACATGAACAAGTTACGATTGTAGGCACCAGGAAAACATTCTCTTGAGTGTCGGTTCCATAGAGCAGTGGTTCGCGGAAAGAAACCGTTCAAGTTGAATTTACTTCTCACCAATGGCATACGAAGGAAATGAGAGAGGTTTGCTACAATGGGCGTGGCAGGTGAGAGTGATTCATTCATGTGTAGCGTCTCTCTCCTGGTCAAACCAAAGCCGATACCCTCCAACTTGAAGCTTAAAGTCAACTTGAAGGTTACAATCAATGGACTAAGTTGGCTCCCTGTGCCGAGCCAAGAAATTTTTCTCCCCGGAATCTATCCTCCAAATCTATAAATCGACCATTCGCCCTTGCATGGAGTATTGCTGTCATATATGGTCTGGAGCCCCTGCTGTTTGCCTCAGGGTTCTTGATAAGATCCAGAGACGGATATGCAATGTAATTGGCCCCGATCTATCATCTCGTCTGCAGTCTATCTCTCTCTCTCACAGACGCGACGTTGCCTCGCTCTGTCTTTTTTATAAATACTTTCACGGTAATTGCTCCGATGAGCTGCTTTCGCTGGTTCCTAGGCCTCATAAATTTAAACGTCCTGCGAGGCTGGCATCCCGTTCCCACCCTTCACCGTTGAAACTGTTAGATGCAGACGTCTCTTTTGCTCCAATAGCTTCATGTCTCGCACATCTCGCCTATGGAACTCCCTTCCTTATTCCTGCTTCCCTGACAAATACAAGCTCCAACTATTTAAGTGTAACGTCAATCGACATCTCCAGCTGCCTTGATCTATCCACTTCCCTTCTCCACATCCTTTCACCTTTCATTCCTATCTGCTCTCGCTCCAAATCTTCTGTAAGCCCCTAGCCTTGATCGATCCACTATCTTTCTCCACATCCTCTCCTTTACCACTCCTATCTGCTCTTCCTCCAAACCTTCTGTAACCCCCTGCGTACTGGTGGCTTCCAGCCTTGCTTGGGGTGATATGCTTTAAAAAAAAATTAGACTAATTAGCGTTGTGTGGGTTTACATCCGGTATTTTGGGCCTGGGCTGGATGATCGATCTGAATTCCCAAGATATATGTGTTTCTGGTCTTTGCACATACCATTCTTCTCTCGCACTTCTCGCTTGTGGAACTCTTTGCTTTGCGATCAATTTAGATCAGGAAAAATTTCAATGCAATGCCAATCGTTATCTTCTGTATTCCTAAATCTTTTATTGTTCTCTCTCCTGAACAATATCTTTTTTTTTTCTCATATTCTTTCACACTCAGTAACCACTTTATTTCTGTTGTGGAAAAAATAACACAAATAAACTAGTCAAACGCCTTAAATAATGATAATAATAATAAAACTCAAAGTGAGTCAGTCGAAGTTTGTTGGATTTAGTCGGGAAGAAGTCTAATAACTTTACGCCGAGTAACCTAAGACAATATTATAAGCGCTAGAAGTGAGTTATAATAGTGGCGACAAGGACTCGAAACTCATACAGTCTAGAAAGAAGCGCTTTTTGATTCGGCGCCCATCATAACAGTGACGTCAAGAAATTTGAACCACGTTGGTTTATTTTTTTTTCTTTGGTGTGTGTAAAAAAAAAGAAAAGAGAAAGAAGGAAAAAAAACAGATATTCTTTAATATAGAAGAATTGTTAGTTTAAGTGTTAAAAATATAACAACAGAAACAGTAACAAATGCAGTCGCTTGCATAATTCCGAATGGATCAGAGGCTCCACCCATTCATGTCTATCCTTTTATTCTTTCACTGTTAATTTTCTTTAGCAGTCACCGTCTGATACTGATGTCTTTGTTTTCAATATCCATGCCGGGTGTTTCTTACATTCTTCTTCTTCTATGTGATGTGTCTCTTCAGGACGTAGGCGATCATGACTCTCCACAATTTCCTGTCCTTTTTAGTTCTTAATAAATTTTGTCTATCTCCCCTAAAACTTGTTTCTCCATCCACTTACTCAAGCTGGCGAGGTAGGTTATGCGTTGTTTTACTCTGTCCCTATTGCCTTCAATCTGCCCTGTGAGTATCACATTTTCCAAGCTCTCTTTCCTCATTATGTGCCCTAGAAATAACACTTGTCTCATCTTGATGTTAAGTATAAATTTCTTTTCTGTTTCCAGTTTCCCTAAAACTTCCTCATTGCTTATATGATTGGTCTATAGTATTCTCAGCGTTCTTCTATCTCTCCATGTCTTTGAGGAGATTGTCCAGCATTCATTGTCATATAGATGATCTGATATTACGTACTATTTCATTAGTATTTTTCGATGTCGACTTTTTAACCATATACAGAACACATCGACTCTCAGTGGTGGGTCCTACTAGTTCTGACCTTCATTGCTAGGACTCACCATGTCAAGTACTCGGTGTTCATTCCTCCTGATATCCTTCGTTTTTCATTGAAAAGGAGAAATTCCCAACCAGATAGGTCCATCCCCCAAACTGTGGGAGAGACTCCCGAGCAGACTCCCGTGATAACTACAATCTTAACTTCTTCAAATCGTTATCTATCATACATATTCTCATAATATGCACTTCATCACGTCTTCCATCCATACAGCATCATTATTGAGTAAACCTAAACTAAATTGATGATAAAATAGAATATTATTATTAAAATCTTCACTGGATTAATTAAAAGAATTTTTACTATTTTTTCATTCGTTCTATTTTTCTCTTTTTTTTCTTTCTTTCTCTGATTTCAAAACATTGATCGTTCGCCTTTTACGGCCTTTTATAATAAGTTAGATGACTAGCATTATTATTATTATTATTATTATTATTATTATTATTATTATTGTTATTATTATTATTATTATTATTTCCTTTAATTTCTGGCGTTTACACAATTCTTTCCGGGTCCCGCCCAGGGACCTAATGTTAGAAATGGCATCATAACACTTTCCACTGACAAAACAAAAAGAAATTTACATAGATAAAGCCCTTCGCAAAGTGTGGGCTGTACTTGTGAGAACAACGTTTTGTATCTCTTTGAGGCATGGGCTTACAGGAATCCCTTCAATTAGTCTACTGGAATTTTTCCAACCAGTCCAAGGACTCCAACTACAACAGGGATTGTTGATGTTCCCATGTGCCACATTTTTGAGATTTCTATTTCAAGGTCCTTGTATTTTGACAGATTTTTGAATATCGTCAAAGATACATTGCAGTCTGCGGGGACTGCTATATCAATAAGGAGGCACTTTTTTGTGTGCGATCTCTGATAACAATGTCTGGGCTTTGATTGTTCTGTCAGTGTGTATTGTGTAGTCCCATAGAATTGTAACAGGTCCTATCTCCGTAACCGGGTCTGGGTGGTGTTCATGCCAGTTTCTTTCAGTTTCATTCCCGTAGAAGTTGCATATATTCCAGTGCAGATATTGGCCCATTCTGTCATTCCGGATTTTATACTCAGTGGGTGCCAATATCGTTATCATTATTATTATTATTATTATTATTATTCATTTACGCATTCTTGCGAGGAACATATCTACAAAAAGAAATGGGAAAGAAAGAAAGAAAGAAAGAAAGAAAGACTAAAAATAGTTGTGTGAAAGAAAGAAAGAAAGAAAGTGTGATATAAAGAAAAAAGGACGAAAAAGATGTTTAATTGAAAGAAAGTCTAAGGAGATGTGAGAAAGAAAGAAAGAAAGAAAGAAAGAAAGAAAGAAAAAAGAAAGAAAGAACGATTAAAACGAGTTGTATGAAAGAAGGAAATAAAGAAGGAAAAAAGAAAGTATGATACACAGAAATAAAGAAAAAAGGACAAAAAAGATGTTTAATTGAAAGAAAGATTAAGATGTGTGAAAGAAAGAAACAAAGAAAGAAAGACGAATAAAAAGGATTTGTGTGAAAGAAGGAAAGAAAGAAGGAAAAAAGAAAGTGTGATACAAAGAAATAAAGAAAAAAGGACGAAAAAGATGTTTAATTGATAGATAGACTACGGAGATGTGTGAAAGAAAGAAAGAACGACTGAAAAGGAGTTGTTTGAAAGATGGAAAGAAAGAAAGAAGGAAGAGAGAAAGACTAAGAAGGAGATGTGTAAAAAAAGAAAGAAACACGCAAACAGAATAAAGACAAAAATAAGATGTGAAATTGAAAGAATAAATAAAAAGTTGTTTTGTGAATGAAAGAAAGATTGAAAAGGTGATGTTTAATAGAAAGAAAGACTAAAAAGTAGATGTAAGAATCCAAGAAAAAGTAAAAAGCAGATGTGAGAAAGAAAGGAAAAAAGAAAAAGAATAAAAATTAGATGTGTGTAAGAGAGAAAGACTGAGAAGGTGTGAAAGACAGAAAGACTAAAAAGGAGATTTGTGGAAGAAAAAAGACAAAACAGAAATGTGTGAAAGAAAGAAAGAAAGAAAGAAAGAAAGAAAGAAAGACTAAAAAGTTAATGTGTAATAGAAAGAAAAAACGACTAGAAAATAGATGTATGAAAGAAAGAAAGAAAGAAAGGAAGAAAAATACTAAAAAGGAAATGTGCAATAGAAAGAAAGAATGACTAAAAAGATACTGTGAAAGAAAGAAAGAAAGAAAGGAATAAAAATAAATGTGTAATAGAAAAAAGACTAAAAAGGAAATGAGTAAAAGAAAGAAAGCCTAAAAAATTGATGTTTGACAAAAGAAAGAATGACAAAATATGAGGAGTGTGAAAGAAAGAAAGAAAGAAAGAAAGAAAGAAAGAAAGAAAGAAAGACTGACTATAAAAGATGTCTAAAAGGATATGGGTAAAAGATAGAAAAATGAATAAGATATGAAAGAAAGGCAATGGAATTTGATGGGGTGGTAAGTAAATATAAAAACAGATATATTTTAGCGTTTCAATAGTATTAGCTAGAGTGATTACAACTGACTGCTCTGATTGCTGGATATAAAGACGGATTCGGGTGAACGATTGCTTTTTACACGGATGAATTGTTTTAACTGCTTTGAAAATATGGACGATGACTATGACGTTAGCTGTACAGATGATGATGATGATTAAAACACGGTCTGTAATCAAATGATGATGATGATAAACTGCTGGCGATCATTGCTTCACATAATCATGGTGATGGTGGTTACAGGTGGAATTTTATTGAAACGATTTAATCGTTCATGTGCTGCCTTACCGGCAATTCTTTAAGATTCTATGACGCGAGAAAAGCCATTTTTTGAATAGACTGTAACTCTTGAGTTAGGTTCTCAAATGACATTAATGAATTGCCAGAAACATTCGACAACACCCTGCGAAAATATGACTAGAAATAAAGAATTAGTCAAGGATTACTCAGCTTAGTTCTGTTGCCTAACAAATAAGCTTTTCTTGTTTAACATTTTTCTTCTTACCACGACTTTCTTAAAGAGATATTTTGTGTTCTCAGCTTATGCCTCTTTTTGCATTTCTCAAAGCAATTAGTTGCGATTTTCAAAGTTATGCCATAGACTACAGCACAAGGTTATAATATTTGGTGCTATCAATGCCGAACAAGCGATATAAATATGGCAGATTTTTCTATCAAGATACTGACAGTTAAATAAATTATATCGTATTTCCCTGCGGGTGAAGGACAACTCAACACCGCCAACTCAACACCGCCGACTCAATACCGCCAACTCAACACCGCCGACTCAATACCGCCGACTCAACACAGCCGATTGAGCACCGGGACAAATCAGTACAGAGATAACTCAGCACCAGAAAAACAATTTCTTTTTTTATAACCGAATAAAAGTTATTTATTAAGGATTAAAACCTTAATTTGTGAATATTTTTTCTTCAAATAAGGCAATTCAAAAGGCATTATGTAAAATATGAACAAGCGTTTTGTTTTTAATTATTTTTGATAAATTAAATCATCAAGAAATTTATTTTTTAATACAGTAAATTGACATATAAAAAATAATTCAATGAAATACTCTTGTCTTTAATTATTATTTTAATAAAGTAAATCCAAATTGCAAAACAAGGCAGTTTTTTATTATTTTTAATAAGCTAAATCGTAATGTAATTTATTTTTTAATAAAGTAAATCGATATTCTAAAATATTGTTATAAAAGTAATTTAATAATTTGCGATTTACTTTATTAAAAATAATTAATTTTACATAATAGACCATATTTACTACAACCATAGCAGTGTGTCTACGCTAAGAAAGCCTGACGGAATCCATCCCTCTTCAAGCTGGTTTTGAATTCGGAATTTTCTTACTACTAGTATGGTTGCCACTTCAAGTCTGTACTGCTATTTAACACTGATTATTGTCCGAAAATAAATGTAACAAAGCTGTAATTTGAACTCAGATCGCCAATTTCTCTTGCGGGTTCGCTAACTGCTAATAATTTCCTTTAAGAAATTTATTAATAATAAATTTCTAAAATGAATAATTATAAAAGGCGACTTTGTAAACATTTTCCGAATTAACTGTCGTCGTCGTCATCATCATCATCAGTTGTTCCAAGACGTTGTTGAGGTCGGGACGTTACGCCTGTGAGAAAGAGTTTGAAACGATATGTTTGTGGGAAACGGGTTGGAACGTTACATCTGTGGGAACGTTACGTCTGTGGGAAAGATGTTGGGCCGTTAGATCTGAGAGAATGAGGTTGGAAGGATACATCAGCGGGAAAGATGTTGAAACGTTACGTATTTGAGAAAGAGTTTGGGTGGTTACATCTGTGGTAAAAGAGGTTTGAATGTTACATCTCTAGGAAAGAAATTGGAACATTACCTCTGTGGTAACTATACGTCTATGAGAAAGAAGTTGGAACGATACGTCTGTAAGGTTTTAAGGTTACGTCTGTGCAAAAGTGTTTGGAACGTTATATATGTGAGGAAAGAGGTTACGTCTGTGTTGCAACGTTACGTCTGTAAGAACGTTATGGAACGAAAAAGGTTGGAACGTTATGTATTTGAGAAAAAGTTTGGGAGGTTACCTCTGTGGGAAAAAGGTTTGAATGATACATCTGTATGAAAGAGGTTGTAACGTTACACCTGTAGGAAAGAGGTTGGAAGGTTATGTCTGTGAGAACGTTACGTCTGTGAGAACGTTACGTCTGTGAAAACGTTACGTCTGTGAGAACGTTACGTCTGTGAGAAAAAGGTTTGAAGGATACGTCAATGAGAAAAAGGTTTGAATGGTTGGAAAAAGATTGGAACGATATGAATGTGAGGAGAAAAGGTTGGATCGTTACATATGTCGAGAAAGGGATTGCAACTTTACGTCTGTAGGGACGTTACGTCTGACGGAAAGAGGTTGAACGTTACATATTTAAGAAAGAGTTTTAGAGGTTACATCTGTGGGGAAAGAGGTTTGAACTTTACGTCTGTGGAAAATAAGTTATTATTTTACGTCTGTGGGAAAGTGTTTGGACCGATACATCTGTGAGAAATATTTGGGGACGTTACTTCTGCGGGATGTAACCATACATCTTTGAGAAAGTAATTGTGACCTTATGTTCGTGGGTGAGAGGTTTGGACGTTATGTTGTTGGGAAATAGTTTGGAACATTATGTCTGTGAGAAAGAGATTGGAACTGTACTTTTCTGAGAAATTCACTTCACTCGGAAAGAAGTTGAAATATTATGTCTGTGAGAAGGAGTTTGGGTCGTTATGCCTGTGGGAACGTTACGAATGCAAGGAAGATGTTAGAAAGTTACGTCTGCGGGGATTTTACCACTGTGGGAAAGGTTGGGACATTACGTCTGTGTAAGAGAGGTTGGATTGTTACGTCGGTTAGAAAATGTTTGGATCGATACGTCTCTGGGAATGGCGTTGGAACGTTACATCCGTAAGAAAGACGTTGTTACGATACGCCTGTGTGCACGTTATGTCTCTGGTAATGAGGTTGGAATGTTACGACTGTGGGAAAGAGGTTGTCACGTGATATATTTGGGGAAAGAATTTGAATCTTTACGTCTGTGGGAACATTATGTAAGTGGAAACGTTATGTCCTTGGGAAAGAGGTTGGAATGTTACGTATTTAAGAATGAGGTTGGAAGGTTACATTTGTCGGAAAGAGTTCGGAGCATTACGTCTGTGCGAAAGTGCTTGGTACGATACATCTGGGAAAGAACATCGAACGTTATGTATGTGGTAAAGGGTTGTATCGTTACATATGTGGGGAAAGGGGTTGCAAATTTACGTCTGTGGGAACGTTACGTCGGTGAGAATGAGGTTTGAACGTTAGGTATTTTAGAAAGAGTTTGGGAGCTTACATCTATGGAGAAAGAGGTTGTGACGTTACAACCGTGGGAAAAGGTTTGAGAATTTACGCCTGTAAGAAAGAGGTTGGAACGTTATGTTTGTGGAAAAGAAGTTTATATGTTACATCTGTGGGAAAGGGTTTGAGACTTTACGCCTGTGAAAATAGGTTGAAACGTTACGTCTGTGTGAACGTTACGTATGTGAAGATGACGTTGGGACGTTACGTCTTTGAGAAAGATATTGGAAAGATACGTCTCTGGGAATAAGGGTGGAACATTACGTCTGTGGGAAAGAGTTTGTGACGTCATGCCTTTAAGAAAGAGGTTGGAACGTTACGTCTGTGAGAAAGAGATTGGTACGTTACGTCTGTGAGAAAGAGATTGGTACGTTACGTCTGTGAGAAAGAGATTGGTACGTTACGTCTTTGAGAAAGAGGTTGAAACGATACCTCTCTTGGAATAAGGTTGAAACATTACGTCTGTCGGAAAGAGTTTGTGACGTCATACCTTTAAGAAAGAGGTTGGAACGTTACGTCTGTGAGAAAGCACTTGTAGCGTTACCTTCTGTGAAAATGAGTTTTTAAAGATACGTCTGTGGGAAAGGGATTTTAACGTTAGGACTGTGGGAAAGATTTTGCAGTATAGAAAATGTCATAATGCACTATAAGACGTAAAGGAATTTGAACCCTATAAATTCTGAAAAGTCATCATTGTATAATATCAGCTCAGTTATGCAAACGATGACTCGAGTTTCCAGTTTAATATTTTGGTTTTGCAGTAACTTGCTGTGTTGTGCGAAACTAGCCGTTCACTTGGAACACTTGGTAGATTACGTTAATTATTTTTTCGAAATCAGTCTTACACCAAATATGAATGCTTAGGTCGTCAGTAGATATCTACGTTCATTATCAATTAGCTGTCCTCGTGGGGTAGATCAGGAATGTCCCTTGTATTAGTACATTCGATTTGGGATGTGGTATGAAATGCTTAAATGATCAATGGCCATTTCTTCAAATCTGTGATTATATATATGCAGAGACTAGACTAGAAACACATTAAATAGATTGGGGTTATCGTTTTCTCCTCTTCCTACTCCTCATGTGGTTTGAAATAATTCGCTATTGTGTTTTTTTTTCACGAGAAGTAATCACCGATCTTATCAATTTAACCTCAAATACCCACGCAGGTAAATCTATATTCTTCTTCTACGTGCCGTGGCCTTCTCCAATAAAACTTTGTCATTGCTCATATTGTCAATCCATTGTATTCTCAGTATCCTTCTGTAGGACTACATTTATGTTGTTTCAAGTCTCTTCTTCATCTGTGTCCAGTATTCACTGTTATATAACATGAATGATATTACATAACAGTTCAGTATTCTTTTCTTTGTTTCTAACATTTTTCTGTTTCTAAATAATTGCCTTTTGGAATTTATCTTTCACTAGCCATTTGCACCTTCGGATTTCAGTGTCACAGTTTCTGTCCAGTGTTAAAATACTTCTAAAATATTCAAATTGTTGTAATTGTTTGATTTAGGCATCTCCAACTTATAATTTACTTGTTGGTTTGTTTCTTTTGCTAACAACCATGCATTCCGTCTTCTTGAAGTTGGTATTTAGTCATTTCTTCTCGTTTCTCTTCCCTATCTTCTGCAGGAATTTTTCGGAGATTTTTTTTTTTAAATAACATGTATGCTTCATGGTAAAAGTGAAAATACATTGTTTCAAGTTACTCGAATTTTCATCAATTTATTGCATATAACATTTTACATTATTCGGACTACTGTCCTCATCTTTGTCCTCAAGGACACATGGCAAAGTGGATACAGGCGTTGGTTAGATCCAGTGACAGGACCCAAAGAATGTGAGTTCAATACCCGGTTATGGCGGTGGAGAACTTGAAGATGGGAATTAGCAGGAGATAACTGATAACTGACATCCATTAAAAACATGGCACGTGGAACTAGAACAGTCTACCCCAGTGAGTGAAATAAAGGGTTCAGTTCGACATTCCAACCACATGAAGAAGGCCGGTGCGTACAACGGCCGAAACGTTGTAATAAATATGGCGACAATGATGAGGACAATAGTCCGAATAAAGTAAATAGTATGCAAAACCGTTTGTTTTGTTTTTTTGTTATATGCAATAAATTGATGAAAATTCCAGTAACTTGAAACAATGTATTTGCACTTTTACAATGAAGCATACATGTTATTTAAAAATTTAATGTAGTACAACGGACTGTCTAAAGTTTCAGTAAAATTATATAATCCTTGTTGTAATGTAAGAAAAGAGTCTGTTGGGATTGGGGGGACACCTAACTGATCGCTCTCCCAACAACTACAGAGATAATAGGGAGAGAGGGGATAGAGACGAGAAGTAACAAAAAATAACACTGCCTCGGAAACCATAGCAACTTGAGGAACAAAAAGCCAACTGGAAAGACTTCACAATAGATGACTACTGTTACCTCCCCCCAGCTATTATCGGCATGAGGCATCTTTCAAAGATCCTGTTGCAGTGCCATGTTTCCTTTCCGTGTTTGCTATCAACACAGTGTCATCTGCATATCTTATGCTGTCAAGACTGTGACCGCCAATAATGAAACCTGATAGAACTTCTATTCTCCCATAATTGCCTCGTTGTATAGGTTGAATAAGTCCGGTGGGAAGACACACCCTTGTCTTAAACCCCTTTCTAGTTTTGTATATTTACTGAACTCATTTTCTATCCATATGTAGTCAGTTTGCTTCCAATAAACGTTATTATAGTAGCATACCTACAGACGATAATGGGTATGTCCCCATTCACATAAATACAGTAGTAAATACTGTATGTTGGTCTGCAGTTGAAGATTCGTCGCCAATTGTGCTGGTCAAACTCTTTGCCTCCGGGCAGAGAGGATCCCCAGACGAGGCTCTGTCGAAGGGCAGAGTCTCGTATTATCGTTCATTACCAACCTCCGTGTTATTCAATTCAGTAAACTTCACTAGGTTACAACAGTTAATTATTATTCTAATTTCCATCCTAGATATGTCAATAGACCTTTGTGACGCACTTTGTAAAACGGTTTTGCATACTATTTACTTTATTCGGACTATTGTCCTCATCATTGTCGCCATATTTATTACAACGTTTCGGCCGTTGTATGCATCGTCCTTCTTCATGTGGTTGGAATGTCGATCTGAACCCTTTATTTCACTCACTGGGGTAGACTGTTTTTAATGGATGTCAGTTATCAGTTATGTCCTGTTAATTTCCCTCTCCAAGTTCTCCACCGCCTTAACCGGATATTGAACTCACACTCTTTGGGTCCTGTCATTGGATCTAACCAACGCCTTTATCTACTTTGCCATGTGTCCTTGAGGGCAAAGATGAGGACAGTAGTCCGAATAATGTAAATAGTGTACAAAATACTTCATCTCAGAAATATAGACATATACTGAAGGGCCGAAACGTTGTAATAAATATGGCGACAAAGATGAGAACAATAGTCCGAATAATTTAAATAGTGTGCATAATACCTGATCTCAGAAATATAGACAGATACTGAAAGGCCGAAACGCTGTAATAAATATGGCGACAAAGATGAGGACAATAGTCCGAATAATGTAAATACTGTACATAATACCTGATCTCAGAAATATAGACAGATACTGAAAGGCCGAAACGCTGTAATAAATATGGCGACAAAGATGAGGACAATAGTCCGAATAATGTAAATACTGTACATAATACCTGATCTCAGAAATATAGACAGATACTGAAAGGCCGAAACGCTGTAATAAATATGGCGACAAAGATGAGGACAATAGTCCGAATAATGTAAATACTGTACATAATACCTGATCTCAGAAATATAGACAGATACTGAAAGGCCGAAACGCTGTAATAAATATGGCGACAAAGATGAGGACAATAGTCCGAATAATGTAAATACTGTACATAATACCTGATCTCAGAAATATAGACAGATACTGAAAGGCCGAAACGCTGTAATAAATATGGCGACAAAGATGAGGACAATAGTCCGAATAATGTAAATACTGTACATAATACCTGATCTCAGAAATATAGACAGATATAGTTTTGCATAATCTATAGAACAGAGGCACATACCATTCTGCATTTGTGTTGCTCTTTCTGATATCATTCCGAGCATAAATATTGCATTCTTCCTTCAAGTGTCTTTAACGAGACCGCACAATTTACGATCCAATTCTTCTGTGCGATCTATTCATTGTAATTCGGATAATGACTTTTGTTCTATCGCTCATTAGGTTGAATGTCCGATGTAGTTCATATTCATTTGCTTCTGAGACAGCTTTATCTATGTAAAATGTTATTTTTTATTTTATTTTTTACTAATGTTTAACCAATACAAGGTCCAAGGGCCACTCAAGTTAGAGGGTGCGGCGTTGTATTAGCGTAAGAAAAGGGAATAAGTGAAGTTCCAGGGGCTATGCAGGAAAAACAACGGCCAACTCTAGATTTGAGGTTGTCAAGATGTGAATAACATTTCAGAGTTCAGTCGAAGTCGTTAGAAATAACAGTGTCTAAATAGACTTTGGAAGGAACCGGAAACCCAATCCTAAACAGGAAACAAGGGATAAACATCTACTCCTGTTCAAAAGACCAGGGAGGAGTGTAAACCAGGCGATAAGCGAACCTATCTATTCCTATTATGTGTGTGATTTAATTTTTTTTTACGAAAATGATCAGTGGAAAGTGCCATGAAGCCATTTCTGGCCTTATGTCTCTGGTTGGGCGCCAGAAGGAAATGTGTATACAACCTAAATGAAAGGAAATAATAATAATAATAATAATAATAATAATAATAATAATAATAATAATAATATAACTATATATAATGTAACTATATCGCAAACATTTGGCTGTGTTGCATGTGCTTAGTATACCCTTATCAAACTGGGTGTCATGGTGGGTACATTTGGCGTGCAGATCTATTACTCAGTAATAATAAATGTTTAGTAAAATTTAACTTAGGATTTGGCCAACAAAAATAACGAGTCAAAATCAGGTTTGTCTCTTGATTTATCTCTTACCAAACACTCTTTCAGTAATTCTTATTGTTTTTAAAAAAAAGTTATTTTTATAATTTTAATAGAACCATAGAATATAAAAACTCAAAACTCAAATTACTTCTAATTTTAATTTTCCAATTGTGTGGAGGAATCAGTTCAGTGTCATTTTATGGTTTTATTAAAATTCTAAAAAAATATTTTTAAAACGATAAAAATTACCGAGGGAGTTTATGAGAATAGCGACTTCAAGAGAAAAGCGTGTGCCGATCTACATCGCACACATATACGTACATACACAAATACAAATCACATACAACGACAAGCATTCATTGGTTAATAAATGACCACTACGTCATTATAGACAATTTACAAATCGCAGCAAAGCGACAATTTTGTAATCGCTCTATTTTCATGTAGTCAATTTTGTGCACTTTTGGGATAAACGGATCCCAGAAGCTTTCTTGAGTCTCCCCAAAACTCGTTCACTGATTGGTCAATGCCAACCAATCAGATCGTCTGCACGTGACGAATAACTCTTCCCACACAGCAATTCGGAGCCTATGGTCACCTATATGAGCAAGAAATATGCTTAGATAATTAGTGAGATTTCAGCTGCCAAACGAAACCACGACAGTTGAAACCATGCGCCAACCTTCTCACTCACACCACCACTCACATGCTGAACATTCCTTATACACTCACATAATCTTTTCTTACGCAGCAAATCTGCTGAGAATAATTATTACAAGAAACTATCACAAACTTAATTTCAGTGAACTTTGAGATACAAAAATAATAGTTAAAGAGAGACAACTTTTGTTTTATTCAACCTTTTTTCCTATTCAATGCATGCCTTCTTTCACATCCTTGTACATCTTGTTAAATACATATTATATGTGTAACGATATCTTTTGCTTATCCCTTTTCACGTCAGTTTTGTTTCCTGAGCTAAAGTTAAATTAATGTGGTGAAGTCCGCCCCAAGCGTCGTTTCGGCACACCCTTTTTATGCCAAGTCGTAAATTAAACATTGCCAACTAGTTTTTGAACTTTATTTTGTATAAAATGACACATTAATTTCGCTCCTCTTTCTGAGAATATGTACATTCCTCTCTCACACACACTATCATCTCTCTCTCTCTATCGCTCTCTTCCTATATCTCCCTTCCCACATACACACACATTATGTGCTTACATATTCTGTTTTACAGGGATACAAACGAAATTTCACTCTTTTCTGTTTCTCTTATATACAAATCATGCGTTTTTTTATGTTTTCGATGACTAGTAAAACAATATATAAAGAAAACTACAGAGACAGTGAGTTCTTAGAGGTTCTTACATTAGCGATTTACTAAACATAGTTTAGACGTGGCACAAGGTTGCAAGTATGGAGAATCTAGTGAGGATTGAACTCCCTACTCCGATGTAATTGACCAAGCGAGACGAGTTTGCTAACCATTATACCACGTTAAAGTGTCCATTCGGTAATTACCTGGAGAGCCAATTAGCGAGAATCCACGAGACTTAACGTGAAGTGATATACAATATTGTCGACGAGGAACGTAAACTATTCGACATAAAAACAGTTAAGTACAGTTTTAAATTATTTCCCTAAAAATTTCGAAAAAACGAAATTCACTTTATTGTTGAATCCAAACGAATGAAAGTTCATGAAGTGATAACCATTTCAAATATTTCAGGTGTCGATTTCCCATAAAAAGATTTAATTTATATCTTCAGTTTAATAACATTTAATAGCATTTGTATTCACTAGTTGACATTGTGGCGTAATTTTTAGACAATTCAATTATTGAGGAAGTAATTTTTTAGATAATTCAATTATTGAGGAATCGGAGAGCCGAGTTCGAATTCCAGTCGGATCCAGTACATTTATTAACTTACTTCGGAAAGGTACGAATCCTTTGGCAAAGGTATGAATCTTTTTTCTCCCCACCAGCTATGGATAAATAGGCTGGCTTCTATATCCTTGGGTGGTCTAGGAGAAAGTCAGGCTATCTTGCGGCTGCAGTGTTGTAAGCGATCTGGGATTGCAAAGGAAATATTTGTCGCAGATTACTTCCACAACTCAGAGAATAAATCACTAAGTTCATGTTCGAACATCGGGGGCAGAAAGAAACGCCGAAAACTCGATTGGCAGGTCCTATCTCACAAATCACAATGCAAGCAACCAGTCAGAAAAATAACTCACTCTCCGACAAACGCGGTAGCCAAAATGTCCGAATGTTCCCTCTCCCGATTCGAGCATTTTTTTCCATTCGTCGACAGCTGGGAGAAGACGTTCAATATTTGCATATCAAAATACTTTTATAGCGACTCCTGCGACGGACTTGTTTTGTTTTTTTTTTATTTAAATATTCCGTCTTCAGAATGTCATGCGGAATACATGCCCTTTTTGGGGGTAATTTTTCTTTTCGCCAGATTTTCCGTCGTAGCATACACGTGACGCGCTGTCGCGTGGTTTGACAATATTTACTTGCCCCCTTCCCGAGGGAAAGATGTGGCACAAGGCCGAGTTTTAACGTGGGTTTTCCGAGCCCGTAGGCTCGGCCAAAAAATGCCGGTAGAAACCGTAAAAACGGGATGGGTTTGGTCAACATGCCCGAACGAGACTCTATCTTTCGGCAGAGCCTCGTCCGGGTTCCTCTCTGCTCAGAGACAGAGATTTCGACCGTCTTGCTGGATCAGATCGCAGCAAGTCTCAAGCTTGGTTTGACGAGGTAAGTCGCTGTTTCGTCGCTATAAGTATAGATGGCGCCCCCACCCCGAATAAAATCACTAGAAATTGCTAAATTATAGTTGAAATATGTTAGTTTTTATCCAAATACTTTTATTCTTGACTATGAACCAATCCTCTGTGGATTATGAGTGACATATGTGTCTTTGTCTGAGTGATCGGTTATGTGACCTTTGACCTTTATGAGGTCATCGAAAAGACAGTTTGCGTTCTATTCCATCCATCGAATTGATCCATGGGCCTAAACTGGAACATTAACCGTAGAAAAGAATCTATCTGTATTGAAATAATAGTAAGTCATCGTGTTTGCTGTCTGCTTCTTTGTACCTAACACCAGGAATTTCTCACGTCGACATTTTTTTAAAATTTTATTTAACGATTTATCTAACACTATATCTCTGTCTTCCAACCCACCTGACTACGATACTTTCTTCCGCACCGTCGACTTGGGTCGGGAGATTACTCCAACGGGCCCATCCCAACTCATCAACATTAATAAAAATAAAAATAAATGCAATTAATGTAAAGTAATAAATAATAGTGTTTGAAATGTGATACTTGTCAGTAAGAAGTTTACGCATCACGTGACACAAATTACCGAGGGTGGTCTGTGAAAATCAAGGTCACTAATCGTAACGCGTTGATCAATGGCTGGCAGTCAGGAAATGTTTTGGTTACGCTTGTATGTTTGAAATAAAAACGACCTATATACGGATATCTTCAGTTTCTACTTATATCAGCATTACGCATGATTATATATATATATATATATATATATATATATATATATATATATATATATATATATATATATATTTTAATATATTTTACCTATATATATATATATATATATATATATATATATATTAAGACATTTTTATGTTTATACATTCTTTTTTTATAGATACAAATATTCAAGTAAATGCTCTGTTTATAATAAACAGTACTAAACAACATTTACCGGCCTGAATGTCCGAGAAATTTTCATAGATAATATTCGTCCTCCGACAGGAATCGAACCTGTATCCTATACGGAACAGTCATATAGCCTGACGTGCCTTAACCGTTTGGGCCACAGAGGAGCGTTCGGACAGACATTACTACCCATAATGCACCATTGACCAGCCAAAATAAATAATGAAAGCAAAACACTACACAGATGGCCTGAAGATTGCATCTAGGCATGGAACAGACTGTCGCCGCTTGGTGTTGACCTCAATGTCCCCTTTATATTCACATAAGCTATATCCCTAATATTGAGCACTTTAACCCATAAATATAGAATACCTTAAAACTATATATATATATATATATATATATATATATATATATATATATATATATATATATATATATTATTATAATTATTTTTTTAAATATATATTATTATAATTATTTTTTAAAATATGATTCCATTGCTACATAAGAGTTCTCATGTTTCAAAAACGAGAGCCGAAACCCTCAATATAATTATTAAAATTAAATTGAATTAAGGTATCAAGCCCTGTTTCCTAAATTTTCGCTTGAGGATGAAAATAGCTATAATTACGTCCCCAGACTAACAAAAATAACTAAATAAGCGATCAGAACTCATCTCAAAATGCAGACGCGAAAACTAATTTTTACTACGTTATTTAAAAATCGAAATCTATAAAGAAATAAAAAAAGAAAATAAATAAAAAATAGAAAAATAAACAAATATAGAAATAAATATGTATAATAAATTAAGTAAATAATAAACAAACTGCAAGTGCAAATATAAACACAAGTAAACGTAAAAATAACAATCAACAACAAATAACAAACCAATTAATAATAAAGTTAACAAACACCGCCATAAAATAGCCACAAAATGTCATTCGTATCCACAATTATTTCCGCTCAATAGCCTTTAGAATAATTTCAAACATAACCGTTACCGCCCACCCGTTAGAATAATACAATTGACCTACCAGTAATGCATCACAGGTCAGCATATATAAATAGTCTTTTTATAGATACAAGTATTTAAGTAAATGCTCTGTTTATAATAAACAGTATTAAATAACATTTACCGGCCTGAATGTCCGAGAAATTTTCATAGAAAATATTCGTCCTCCGACAGGATTCGAACCTGTATCCTATACGGAACCGTCATACAGCCTGACGTGCCTTTAACCGATTTGGCCACAGAGGAGCGTTAGGTTGGCAAGGTCGAGAGATTCATGGAAGATTGAATTTTATAAGCAGTAAATTCGTAATTTAACTGTACTGCAAAGCTAATAGCAGAATTCGCAAAGTGGATGGAAAGAAAAAATATCGAATCGCAAAGCTAGAATCTGATTGAAGTCTTTTAATTCCCTTGAAATTACGACCAAGAGTTAACCAAGTTGAAGTAGGATTCTCGAAAGATACCATATGTTAAGCATTAAATGCTGTAAGTCTCTTAAAGTGACACCAATCACTTATTAATTATAATGCTCGAAAAATTTCAGAAAAGCTGAAAGATATTATACGTTGAGCATTAAGTAAACATGTTTTTTAATTGTGCAATAGATATTTGAATATGTCTGTACGAAATTTCCGACTTCTTGGTTAAAAATTGATTTCTATTACATGTTTTGGTTTTTAAAATGTTTGCAAATACAAAATATAATAATAATAATTATTATTATTATTATTATTATCATTATTATTATTATTATTATTATTATTATTATTATTATTATTATGCTACCCCACTGAATACAATACTCGATTATGAACTCTTTAACCGTGGATATATGAATATAATCCCCATCCGTACGAACTCATGGGTTGGACGTGTTCTCTGGTCTTCGATTACCGTCCTAGAGCTGGTAACTTGAACATAATTACCCTTTGGTGGTCAAGGTTAAAACGCAAAATTCTACGAATTTCAATGATTATGAATAAATTTTCATACCAGATCGGTCGTCACCTGGGTCAACAAGGGCTGCGTACCTCAGAGAGGAAACAGTGTTGGGCCTAAAAAAATCCGTCACTGGAACAAACTCTTGCAAAAACGAAGAGACACTAGATAACCAAACCTGGACTATTCCCAACCTTGGACCATGTGACTCAATGCCAAATCAAATAATAAAAAGAAAACGAAGAGTATCAACAAGTCATGGCATCATTCTTCACTGCACTCGAAAGTCCAGCAAAGGACACCACGAATCAGATATACCAAATATGGTATGGTATGTTAGGAAGTGATATAAGAAATACAAAAAGTTGTTCTCACGAGTATAGCCCACACCTTACGAAGGGCTTTATCTATGTAAAGTGTGTGTGTGTGTGTGTGTGTGTGTGTGTGTGTGTGTGTGTGTGTGTGTGTGTGTGTGTGTGTGTGTGTGTGTTTGTTTTGTTTTTTTTTGTTTTTTTAATTGGTTAGTGGAAAATGTCATGATGCCATTCCTAACCTTAGGTCTCTGGGTGGGACCCGGAAAGAAATGTGTACACACTAGAAATCAAAGGAAATAATAATAATAATAATAATAATAATAATAATAATAATAATAATAATAATAATATGTGTCAAGGAACATGAAAGTAGTAAGCGTCAAATTCAAAATTGAGTTTCAAATGGGCGCAGAAATACAATAAAATACAGAAAATACTTTAAAAAGAAAGCAAAGACAGATGCAACCGACTAGATACAGAAACAATGGCAAGATAAACCGCTTCATGGCCAATACTCTGCCCGTACCAAACAAGCTGACGTAGACAAAACCCGTACCCACCAGTGGCTATGTAGTGCAGGGTTGAAAACTGAAACTGAAGGTTTATCTTTGCTGCACAGGCCAATGCTTGTTAACTAGGAATTATCAAGCACATATACTAAAATACTGCGTTAGCCCAAAATGCAGATTCTGTGATAAATATCCAGAAACCATTGATCATCTTGTATCAGGTTGCACGTTATTGGCACCCACTGAATATAAAAACCGGCATGACAGAGTGGGCCAATATCTGCACTGGAATATATGCAACTTCTACGGGAAGGAAACTGAAAGAAACTGGTACGAACACCACCCAGACCCGGTTACGGAGATAGGACCTGTTACAATTCTATGGGACTACACAATACACACTGACAGAACAATCAAAGTCAACCGCCAAGACATTGTTATTAAAGATCACAAACAAAAAAATGCCTCCTTATTGATATGGCAGTCCCTGCAGACTGCAATGTATTTTTGAAGATATTCGAAAAGCTGTCAAAATACAAGGACCTTGAAATAGAAATCTCAAAAATGTGGCACATGGGAACATCAACAATTCCTGTTGTAGTTGGAGCCTTAGGATTGGTTGGAAAATATTCCAGTAGACTAATTGAAGGGATCCCTGGAAGTCTATGCATCAAAGAGATACAAAAAATTATTCTGACAAGTACAAACTTTACAAAGGGCTTTATCTATGTAATATTTTTTTTCAGTGGAAAGTGTCATGATACCATTTCTAATCTTAGGTCCCAGGACGGTACCGGGAAAGAAATGTGTAAACGCCAGATATCAAAGAAAATTAAAATAATAATAATAATAATAATAATAATCACATGGCTCTATAGCAATACAAAAATGTTCTCTCAAGTACAGCTCACAACCAATGTAGGGCTTTATCTTTGTAAAATATATAGGTGTTTGTAGGCTGATTTTTAACCAAATGTGTAATGGAAAATGTCATGATGCCATTTCTGACCTTAGGTCAAAGTAAATGTTAATGAATAATTCCAATCATTCTTCTAAATTATTTCAGAATTGTCATTCATTTTTCTTTCGCTATCATCTTTTTATTTTCCTATTCCTTTCCTTCTCTTCTCTGCACATTTCTTGTTTACTTTTATTCTTCCTCTTTTCTTCCTTCTTTTTTTCTCTTTCTTTTTTTCTCTTTCTTTTTTCTCTTTCCTTTTAACGTTACAATTATTCCGTCTTACACTTTCTTATCTTTTCGATCTCTTCATCGTCATTCTTCTCTATTTTTCCTTTTTTCTTTTTTCCTTTTTCTTTTATTTTCTTTCGCTCCACCCACTTGTTTCAAAGTCTTCTGTTCTTTTTACACTAAAATGTTTTTTTTTCACATCATGTCACCTAATTTGCAAAATATTAAAAGTCTAAATCCTTTCGTTATTGCTTGACTCTAAGAAGAAAAAAACTATCATTTGACACCTGAATAGTGTCTGTACGTCGATGACAGTGGGCTTGACAATATGGATGTGTACAAAATTAGATTTCTTCAACAGCTTCCCTAGCCAAATGTTTCTTCATCAAAATATTGTCACCTTTTCAAACGCCTCCTTCTACAGGTAATTGTCAAATTTCTCTTCTTTGTAATCTTTAGAAATCTGTTTTCTCTTCATTCCATCTAATATATATATATATATATATATATATATATATATATATATATATATATATATATATATAAATATATATATATACATGCATGTATATATATATACGCACACATATATATACATACACACGCATATATATACTTAGACACGTATATATATACATATATATACACACACACACACACATATATATATATATATATATATATATATATATGTATGAGATGAAACATTACAAATACATATATATATCTGTGTGTGTATGTGTGGGTAGACATTCAGATATTAATCAAATATATTTGTAAAGGCAATGTAGATAAACCAAGGTTTTCCTTTTGTTTTTTTCTTTTACATATACGCAACAAACATAACTGAAGATGTAAGTTTTTATATATATGTATCTATAGGGATGTCAAAGTTTTTTAATATAAATTCTCCGAAAGTGCTTGAACCCATTGAATGAAACTCGGATATATATATATATATATACATATATATATATATATATATATATATATATATATATATATATATATATATATATATATATATATATTACATTACAAAGAGTTAATCATACCTTGAATCAATCAGCAATATGAATGCGATTATTGGCGAAATCACTTCGCTAGTAGACATAATTATAAGCATTATACTACTGATAATCCTCTGAATGATGAGATCCTCATAAATAAAATGGATATGGTGTATTTTTTTATACAACTCAATATGTTAGCTCTATCACAGATATTGACCACTTTCCAATAAGTACTGCGCATATAAAATAATATATATATATATATATATATATATATGATTATTATTATTTTATATGCGCAGTACACACATATATATATATATATATATATATATATATATATATATATATATATATATATATATATATATACATACATACATACATATATATATATATATAATATATTTTTCTGTCTATACGTTATTTTTATGGATACAACTAATTTAAGTAAATGCTGTTTTTTTTAATTAAACCGTATTAATTACAATTACCGGTTTCTTTGTAGCTATATATATATATATATATATATATATATATATATATATATATATATATATATATATATTCATTGAATATGACAGACAAGGTACTTTGATTTAGTATTTTTATACAATTTCTCATATGATCTATAATAATTTTTTTCTTTTCAGATGATAAATTATATAAAAATTGATTTCTATCATTTCTCAGATTCCAACATGCATATACCAACTATCAAAATTTATCAATGCTATTATTGCCCCATATCTCCCTACTAACTATAGCATTAGATGTACCCATGAATTCCTTCAAATACTTAAAAGCACAAAATTAAAAACAAACCAAGGCATTCTTGCGTTGCTTGACGTAGAGAATTTATTTACTAACGTTCCCGTCAAAGAAACTATTCATATTATTATTAATTCGGTGTATAAAAATAATTTAATTCCACCTCCATCAATCCAACCCAGTATTTTAAGAAAACTATTGCTCGTTTGCACCACTAGAGTTCCTTTTTATAGTCAGAATGGTACTATTTACACACAAACTGATGGAGTAAGTATGGGAAACCCTCTCGGGCCGTGCTTCTCCAATTATTATATGTCCTATGTTGAAAACAAGGTTTTTACTAAAGTTATTAAACCTAAAATATAAGTTTGTTATATAGATGATATATTTATTTTAGCTGAAAACAAGAAGGAAATAGAAAATCTGAAAGTTACATTTCAACAAAATTCCGTTCTAAATTTTACTTATGAACTTAGTGAAAAAAATAATCTTCCTTTCTTAGATGTTCTCGTCGATTTTAGTAATAATACTTGTAAAACTTCAGTTTATAAAAAAAACAACTTAATTTCTCTAGTGAATGCCCTCTTAGATATAAAATAGGTGTTATTAAAAATTTCCTCACGAGAGCGCACGAGAATTCATCCTCTCACACGCTTTTCTATAAAGAATTAAATAACGTAAAACAAACGCATATTAATAACGGATTTCCTAATCAATTTTTGGATTTCCATATTAGGCGTTTTCTATCTAAGGTAGCTAATAGCAACGACGAGAATAGAAACATGAACAATAACATTAATATTTTTTATAAAAATCAAATGAACGAAAATTATAAACAAGACGAAAGTAGAATTAAGAACATTATAAAAAAATGCACAAACAGCAAAAAAAATTAGAAATTTAAAACTTCTAACCTTATAGTTAAAAATAATAATTCACCACCTAGAACAAAGTTAAATAGGTCAAATATTATTTTCGTGTTAAAATTCCCGTTAAGGAATTGTATTTCTGATCAATCAAAATTCGTAAATAATTATATAGGCCATACTACAACTTGTTTGACACGAAGACTCACTATACATCTTTCTGACTATAGCTAAATTAGATCTCATTTAAATATTCATGGAGACCTACCGGAGACTATTCAGAACATACTTGTTGACAACACTAATATAATAGCATCATCAACATGCAACAAAAAAAAGCCAAAAATATTGGAAGCGTTATTAATTAAAAAAAAATAACCAACACTCAATGATTATTAATATCTATCTATCTATCTATACATATATATATATAAATATAAAAGTGAACATAGAAGTCAACACTTAGAGGCGACATTTTGTTTCATGCTAGATGCAATCGTCATGCCTGACGATTGCATTTAGCATGAAACAGACTGTCGCCTCTAAGTGTTGACTTCTATGTTCACTTTTATATTCACACACGCTCTATCTCTGATATTGAGCATTTTATCCCATAAATATAGCACATCTTAAGACTATATTTCTTCAAGTTAAAAGTTAATAGACATTGACTTCGAAATGTCCCAACGAGAGGTATGCATTTCTTAAGTAGATTAAGTTGATTTTGCTTTTTTGTCATGGCTTTTCGTGGTTTAATGTTTAAACACGCTTGGATTAAAAGCGGTTTCCTTGATTAAAAAGGGAATATAGGTGTTATTCCACTTCATGATCGATGTTGACAGGGCGGTAAAAAACATCTATGCCGACGATACGACTAATATACGGGCACACTTCTGAAACTCATGATGTCCTGAAATTGGTGATTGATCTCTTTTCCGATCTTGTACAAACGACCCAATGGGGTAAAAACTGGCTGGTTACATTTCAATGCCTCGAAGACCTAGCTAGTTACATTCCACCATCGCCGATCTCACCTCAAACTACCAGCAATCAGGATGAACATGGGTCTTCTCGGAGAAGCACCATGCCTTGAAAGACTGTTGAGCCTCAAACTTACACCCGACCTCAAGTGGAACTCGTACATACGACCCGTTGCTTAGGATGCAGGTAAAATGGTTGGCTCCTTGTACCGCTTCAGTAAGTACCTGACTCCTACTGCTATCCTCTAACTTTACAAGAGCCAGATCAGGCCAAAAATGTAGTACTGTAATGGAATACCTGCATGCTTGGCAATGGATCGTATGTACCAGTTCCACTTGATATTAGGTGCGAGTTTGAGGCCCAATAGTCCTTGAAGACACTGTGCCTCCAATGTGGAATTGTGAAGCTAGGTTCAAATTACGGGCTATTCTTTCGCATAAATGCCATTAGGAAAGACATGGAACCGTCTCCTGTTCCTCCAGTCATGAGGGTAGGCTGCGGTCTCAATCGTTTGGAAGTAACCATTTTAGATAAAAAAAATGAATTCCAAATCACCATGAAGAAAACGATAAAACACTTTATTAACTATCCTTATAAGTCTTGGCAATTCACAGAAAAGGAATCTGTGGAGAGTCATTCTCGCCTATATTCTGAAGGGATATGGCATTATAAAAAAAAGTCAATTAATGCAAAACAATACACAGGTCTCCACTTGCCATAATCCTTACAGTAAGCAAAAATACGCCTCTGGCATATAACTATTATTTACAAAATCAAATATATATATATATATATATATATATATATATATATAAATAATCAAATATATATATATGTGTGTGTGTGTGTGTGTGTGTGTGTGTGTGTGTGTGTGTGTGTGTGTGTATGTGCGTGTGTGTGTGCTTGTAGGTATATTTGAAAAGCTCGCTCACCGATTAGTGTTTTGGACCTGTCAATACATGCCACCAAGAGGAAGGTTAAAGTCACGCGCATTGATAAAGCTTTAAGGTCAAGCACAACTAGCAATTTGATATCCCCCTATTCTACTGTGATACTACAAGACGAAGTTAGCGAAGATTGAGTGGAGGGGGGTGTTGCAGCAAGGGTCACTATGTAGTGTATGGTAGGCGAAACTGAAGAGCTTTCAAATTTACTGGAACAGCCTCTCCCATTCCGCCCATGTGAGGTTCGATTCCTCTTTGGAAGAGACATTGTGTCATGTCATCATTAATAACAAAACTGGAGTCGGTGACGATTGTTGTGATTTAATGAGACACATGTCAAAGAGAGGGGAAAATAGGGAGCTATGTTTTCGCCGATGAACACCCCAGGGCCCTTACCCAGAAGCCGTCATTGTGTAGCGGCTGAGTTAAGAAATTACACACACACACACACACACACACACACACACACACATATATATATATATATATATATATATATATATATATATTTATATATATATATATATATATATATATATATATATATATATATATGAAGAAATATAGTCTTAAAGTATGCTATATTTATGGGATAAAGTGCTCAATATCAGAGATAGAGCGTGTGTAAATATAAAAGTGGACATGGAAGTCAGCACTTAGAGACGACAGTCTGTTTCATGAAACAGTCTGTAGCATGAAACAGACTGTCGCCTCTAAGTGCTGACTTCCATGTCCACTTTTATATTTATATATATATATATATATTTTAAGTAACGACAATCTTGGTAATCCGTATGGATAATCCCAAGGAGGATGAAATCCTGAGAGCTCAATGTTAAGTCAGAGCGAATAATTTTATTTAAAGAAAAACAGACCACTTTATACTATATATGTTTATATACATACGCCTGCATATACATATACATACGGCGTATGTATATAAACACACACACATATATATATGTGTGTGTGTTTATATACATACGCCGTATGTATAATATTAAGAAATTATACACACACACACACACACACATATGTGCGTGTGTGTCTTTATACACATACGTCGTATGTATATGTATATGCAGGCGTATGTATATAAACATATATAAACATATATATAGTATAGAGGTGACGTAATGGTTAGCAAGCTTGTCTCGCTAAAACAATTACGAGTGAGTAGTGAATTCAATCCTCACTGTGTGCTCCCCCCCCACTATCGGCCTTGTGCCACATCTAAGCTACGCCTGGAAAATCCCTATATATAGTATATATAAAATGTTCTGACCGTGTTTGTAAAGTAGAAAATTCCTATAATTCTAGATACATATATAAAAAAAATCCATCCATTCAGTTAAAAGCAAAAATAAAACCATCCTTGATAACAATAAATATGTGCGTGTTTGTGTAATATGTGTATTTATATAAATATATATGTGTGTGTGTGTGTGTGTGTGTGTGTGTGTGTGTGTGTGTGTGTGTGCGTGCGTGCAATTTTTATATATATTATTTATATGCGCGGTAATTATTGGAAAAGGCTCAATATCAGTGATGGAGCTAACATATTTAGTTGAATTAAATATCTATATCCATATATATATATATATATATATATATATATATATATATATATATATATATATATATATATATATAAGCCTACATATACATATATACGTAATTTAAACACTGATTGAAATTTGAAAGACAATATAATTTCCATTAGATATGTCGTAAATTTTCCCGGGTTTGAAATAAAAATTGTAATTGACTCTATATGTATTTGTTTATGTATCTTTTCCTTCACGTAAATGAATATAACATTGTCTGCGTTTAGTATGGCATTAATATACAATGTTTAGAAATGGCCTCAAATCAAGGTGATAACAGGCCTGGAGGTCATGCGACTGCGGTTCATGACTGGGGGCGAACATGTGGAGGTGGCGTAACTTACTACTAAATAACTGTTTCTGAGAACGTTTACTAGCAAGGAATTTGTTCGCAATATCCAGTAGTTAGCCACTATAACAATTATTAGGAAGCACCTTACAACTATATCAATTTTTGTCTTATATCTATGAATATAAATGTACAAAACAAAGAATAAAAATGACCTCGTCTTATTCAACAAAAATCAGGAACATTTTACATAATATTTCAGAAAGGAGTCAGTTTTTTTAATAAACACATAGAAAATATAGTTGTATAATACAGTCAGAAAGCAAGTTCAACATTTTACCAAATCGTGCATCAACTGGAAATACATGAAGAAAAACATAATGAATATCAGACAAGCAATAATTTTGATAATTTTTGTAAATTTTATTCTGCAATTTTTGTCACATCTACAAGTTTCAACTTTTCTTTTACAGATGATGAAGAAAATACATTTTTCGCTATGATAATAGATATTACTAGTACACATAGTTTTAATAATAATTAAAATCAATTTATATTAACAGAAACGCAAAATAAACAGGATAATTTGATTATATATTATTATTGGTTATTATATTTAAAATTTGTTTGGTTATTATATTTTTTAAAAATTATTCAAAATTATCCACCAAATGGCTCTCTGAATGAATAAGTATGTCATTTTTAATGTCGTATCAAAAAGAAAAATGAAAAAAAAAATGAAAATCGTAATCTGGAGTGCCTTTTTTATATATTGCTATTATATATTATATTCGTGGTCTGGAGTGCTTAACCTATATTAATATGAAAAATGGTTCTTTCTGGTCACAATGCCTAGTGTAAAACTCCAAGATTCTTATGAATGTTAGAATTTGTCTAATGTGTGAGTTAGAAAATTCCATGACGTAGGAATTTATGATTCAGACTTGGAAATTTTACTGTTCGGAAAATGAAATGGGAATGGGCGTAAAGTGGAATTTAAAATCCATACCAATAAAGCTTACTGCAGTTTTAAAGGCATTTAAATAATATCTTGCATCTTAATAAAATAGAAATATTTGACGGTATATTTTTAAGAACAGTGTTCAAATATTAAGTTAAATTCATTGAATTTAATCATGACATTAACTTTATGTGAGAGAATTCTTAATAATTACATTTTTCATTAACTTCGTGACACAAAAAGTTACATATTATTTATGAAGGACGGTAAAATTAAAATTCAACACACTTTTTAACAAAAGGTTAGAAAGAACAAAAATTATTCATAAAAAATAAATTTTATAATTATTATGTCCATTGTTATAAAAAAAAACATATTAGGTTTATGTAAGGCAATTCTTAATAATGGCATTTCTATGAGTTTTAGAGTTTAAAACTGTCCGAAAATATAGAAAACAATGTAATATTCGGTTCTCTTTCGCATTTTAGGGGATTCTTTTAAAGAACAGTTATCAAAATAAATTTACTGCATTTAATTATGACATTAACTTTATGTGATAAAATTCTTAACAAATAACACTTTTCATTCATTTCAAAGTGCAAAAATTGCATTATTTCTTTTCTATTTACGAAGGACGTTAGAAATAAAATTCAACATGCCTTTTTAAAATACCTTATAAAAACACAAATTATTCATTAAATAATTAAATTTTATAATAAATATGTTCATTGTTATAAAGAGCAAAATATTACAGAGGAAAATACTAACTTTGTAGTCAAATGTTTAATAATAACACTTTTTTTCAATTTCGTAACGAAAAAAAAATGTTTTTTATAATAAACATAAAATTAAAATACTGCAACTTAAAAGAAAAGAAACGAAATAAATTATATACTTTAGTCTCTTTAATAATGAATATAAATTATTCCAAGGGTAAAATATAGTTATTTTTTTAAAATGGCGAAATTGTTTATGGTAATTCCAGCAACGAACTTTCATTGCCGTGTGTTAAGCTTAAAATCAGTCCCCCCAGATTTACACACGTTTTCTTGGCTTGTTTAGATAGCGCCTTATTTCAAATAAATAAATTCTATAAATGTTAAAGGATACGATCCTTCTTCAAACCTTATAGATTAGCCTTTCAAAAGCAACAATAGCTATGCCAAATAAAAACACACATCACTTAAACACTTGCAATAATAGCAGCAACAAAATTACGTAACGCATATAAGAGAAAAGAAAGTAATTATATGATCCAAATATGAATTTTCCACCATAAAAAAGTTAGAAAAAAAAGATCTCGTTATTACTAGAAATAGCGATTGTTTATTGTGATATATAATTTATTGATTATTGCTAGCCCACAAAAATCTCCTGATCCGACCAAGCATAGAAATGAATACAATATGGGAACCAGTAATAAGGAGTGCCAGAGAAAAGCGATATTAACAACAAAAATTGCAAGATGAGCCCTGGTAAAAAACATTCAATGATAACAGCAAAAATTGCGATATGAGCACTGGTAAAAAAATGTGGCTGAAGACATTAGGTTTATGATACCCAGAAATTCATACACAGATGTCCTCAAGGACACATTTGCACAGTGGATAAAGGCGTTATTTAGATCCAGTGACAGGCCCCAAAGTTCAATACCCGGATAAGGCAGTGGAGAACTTTCAGAGGGAAATTAACAGGAGATAACTGATAACTGACATCCATTAAGCATGGCACGTGGAACTAGAACAGTCTACCCCAGTGAGCGAAATAAAGGGTTCAGTTCGACATTCCAACCACCTGAAGAAGGCCGAAACGTTGTAATAAATATGGCGACAAAGATGAGGACAATAGTCCGAATAATGTAAATAATGTACATAATACCTCATCTCAGAAATATAGACAGATACTTAATGATTATTGTTTATATATAGTTTTGTGATCCCATAACAAGATAATTAGAAAAGGGTTATCTTGCATGCAATTCAATCAGGTCTGGTGCTCTTGCCATTCATTCGAGATTCTTGACAAAATCCAAAGAAGGATCTGTAATGTAATCGATCCTGATTTAGCACATCAAATACAATCACTTTCTTACCGACGTAACGTAGCTTCTCTCTGCCTTTTCCACAAATATTTTCATGTCAACTGCTCTGACGAGCTTTTCTTCCCTGGTGTCCCAACTACATAGATGTAAGTGTGCTACTAAATTGGTATTTTTTCTAAGAACAAACAGTGTCTTTAATATATCTTTTCTCGCGTCTTTCTTCGCAGTTAAAAGAAAAATGGTCCATTGTTTATCTGCGGCAATGGCAGGACGTGACGTACGTGAAAAGGAACAAGCACAATTATTACGATAATATTAGTATCTGTCTATATTTCTGAGATGAGGTATTATGTACATTATTTACATTATTCGGACTATTGTCCTCATGTTTGTCGCCATATTTATTACAACGTTTCGGCCTTCAGTTCGACATTCCAACTACCTGAAGAAGGCCGGAGCCTACAACGGCCGAAACGTTGTAATAAATATGGCGACAAAGATGAGGACAATAGTCCGAATAATGTAAATAATGTACATATTATTATTAGTAGTAAAATAACTATATTTTAATTAGCATTAACGTTTATAGAAAAAAATTAGTTAAATTTCAAAGAAATATTGTCTGTACAAAATGTTGAATATCTTTGTTTGTTATTTTAATTATAATTAATAATTGTTTGTTATGCGATACACGCTTATGCGGTCATGTATCTTTCGAAGCAGATTTTAAGTTGCCATTTTTTTCTGCGGTGGACCTGTTGCCATCTAAGGCTATAGAACCCGCTATGTCCTTCTAGTTGGAGAAGAAGAGGATTCATACTTTTCCCAAGGGTATTAGCACGTAAGTGAATATAATAGATTCGACTGGAATTCGAACTCGGTTCTCCGATTCATCAATCCGAGCCGCTATCCATTACTCCACCGTGCCTCAAATTGCGTGTACATATATTTATTATCTCACGTTTTCTGAAAAACATACACTAAGATGTCCAAATCTAAATAAACGCTCATGCAGCTGATATATTTTATTCTTTTAAAATTACGATTTTCCCTCGTTGATTAGTTCTTCGTGTATTCAAAACTGCATATTCAGACTATTAACTAAACGAATTCGTGACTTTCCCCCCGAGCTACAAAATGTGTTGGTTACCTATTCATTAGTGACTACGCAATCAACCAACACTGACAGCAGCTGTAGTACTTATAATTAAACTATTTGCTCCGGAAGTATAATGTTATTAGACCTTTGCTCCTGATGACGGCATAGGACATGGGATTCAAGTCACTCTGTACCTATAGATGTTAGATACCGACATGCCCATGGGTGGTTCTCAGTAACACTGCCGTCTTCACGTTGTCGTGCCCCGGGATAACGATTTACTGTTACAAGTGACACGCGCTCTGTAAACCCCCGGACCAACTTCCAGCCTGTATTAATATCCGCTCCTCAAAGTAATTATTACAGACTCCTTGCAGAGTTTTGATTGGACTTTCTTCTTTGAACTGGTTGTTAGAGGGTGCCTTGGTCGATAACTATATGGTTGTAAGGGTGGGTTTTGGGTTTTAGTCTTGCCGCATCAGTGGAATTGACAACGGGATATGGAAAGGGAAGAAGAGACAGAAGCGGGAAGGGTTCGGAAAGAGGAAAGAAAATTTATTGCTTTGTCATTTACTAATTGCTAAACAAAGGACACTTGGCACATAGTATTTCATACAAATCCAACTACACAGCTAAGGAGGGACATCGTGGAGGACAAAAAATCAATGTGATAGTGAAGAGAAAACAACTATTTTGATAAAAACAAATTTGGCAAAAATGGATCTTGGTTCCTGCAAAAAAGGAGCGTCAAAAGGACGGCTTTTCCCTTGACACCACTATTATTTTAACTACCTTCACTCCTCGGTGGTGGTTATTGTTTTAAAAAGCAAAGATTAGAAAAGTAATGAAATCTAAACATATGTTGAAAGTGAATTTATAGTTGTTTTTTATTGTTCTAGTAAATTTACAACTAAATATTAAACACTATTTATTTATTCAAATGCCTATTTACAAGAATAATTTATATCTGCAACGTTCTAAAAACTAATACAATCAAAACTAAGGCAATTCGCCTAATGAAACTTAAACTCAGCCCAGGCCTCAATTGGAAATCGTACATACGATCCATCGCTAAAGATGCTGGAGAAATGGTCGGTTCCCTGTACCGCTCCAGTATCACATTCCTCCAACTAACCTTTATTTTTACAAGAGCCTAACAGGCCTAAAATACAATACTGTTGATATATACGGGAATGAGATACCCAGTCCATACTTTCCTGTCACGATAGATTCCAAAAGCGCCTATCGTCATTGTGTGTGACAAATTATTTTTCAGGCTAAAATTCCATTCCCACATGAACTCCATTCATTAGTTCCTCAGAAACCATTCTCAGATAAACTACATTTCTGAGTTCATTAGAACCCATTCTCAGATAAACTCCGTCGCTTAGTTCCTAAGAAAATATTCTCAGATGAAATCCAATCCTTAGTTCCTTAGAACCCATTCTCATATGAACACCATTCCTTAGTTCTTTAGAACCCATTCTAAGATGACTTTCATTCTTAGTTCGTTAGAACCCAATCTCAGATAAATTCCATATCTTAGTTCGTTAGAACCCATACTCAGATGAACTCCATTCCTTAGTTCCTTAGAACCCATTCTCAGATGAACTCCATTCCTTAGTTCCTTAGAACCCATTCTCAGATGAACTCCATTCCTTAGTTCCTTAGCACCCAATCCCAGATGAACTCCTTTCCCTTAGTTCCTTAGAACCCATTCTCAGATGAATTCCCTTAGTTCCTTAGAACCCATTCTCAGATGAACTCCATTCCTTAGTTCCTTAGAACACATTCTAAGATGAACTCCATTCCTTATTTCCTTAGAACCCATTCTCAGATGAACTCCATTCCTTAGTTCCTTAGGGCCCAATCCCAGATGAACTCCTTTCCTTAGTTCCTTAGAACCTAATCCCAGATGAACACCATTCCTTAGTCAATTAGAGCCCATTCTCAGATTAACTCCATTCCTTAGTTCCTTAGAATCCATTCTCAGATTAACTCTCTTAGGTCCTTGTTGTGGTGGGATCCACCTAATCTGCATAGGTGACTACCAACTATATAAATAATGGTTGGTACCGGAAGACGGAGAAAAGAAGGAATCACGAGATCCAACTAGAGACTCTGATCGACTGCGACTAGTCAACACATTCTCCAGGAACGTCTTCCCAGAAATATACAGAAATACTATATGTACTTATTGTGTACACTTTCTTGTTATAATACATTCTTGTTCTAAGTACATTTTGTGTTGCATTATTATTCCATGCAATAGGCGAGATTCAACATTGAGTCAAGTTTCAACAATGGCGACGAAGTAGAACGAATCATACATCAAGTTTCAACAATGGCCACAAAGTAGAACGAACCATACGCCAAGTTTCAACAAAGGCAAAGAAGTAGAACGAACCATAAGGAAAGAAGAAAGAATTAATAGTGAGAGTTTTCATCAATTGGGACAAATCATTGAAGAACCCAGGCTGAAAAAAAAAAAACTATTAATTCAAAGTCCAACGTTAACGTAACGACGAAGGATTCTGAACTTCTGGATATGTAAAACTCGTTAAAAGACGACTAAGCATAAAGGAACGTTCACTCAGAAAAATTGGAAGTTGTCGTAATCGAATAACGGTAATTTTAAATTAAAAAATTATCTACACCGAGACACCCGCTAAAAAGAAAAATTGGCCGACTACAAAAACATGCATGGATTAAAAGGAGCACAAATACACCGTGTCGACTTTGAAAGGTAACAAACTTTAAAAAATTATTTTTTTTAAATTATTTGTTCAACAATATAGTGACGAATTACCTCTGATAAGAAAATCAGACGTTGTCATTGAAATACGCGAACAGAAGTCGAAAACGAAAAAAAAAAGTCCGACGCTCTCTGTTCACGAAAAAAAAAATACCAAAGTTGATTAGCACGGGCGTGAATGTAAAAGCAAGTCATAAAATAGAAAAGTCGTACGTTGTTTCGATTTTTTTGGTCAGCTTATAGATATTCGTGGATACACAAATTAAAAGTATATTCCTTGTTGCATGAACACTATCAGCTAAAAATGGATGAACTATCCAAAGTCATATCCGAATTATTCAAATCCCAGCAGGAACAGTTTGCCTTATTAATAAGGGAACAACAGATAGCACAGCATAAATATCAAGAGAAACTAGATGAAAGACAACAAAAACAACAAATAGCGCTGCAAAAATATCAGGATAAACAAGAGGAAAGACAACAGAAATATCAGGAAAAACAAGATGAAAGACTTTTGGAAATTCAAAAGTTAACACTGGAGAAATTAAACAACTTTCAGGCAAATGAGGGAAATTCTTCATATTCTAATAACACCATATTTAATTCGCTGGAAACTTTCAACTATGTGCCAGACGAAGAAAAAACGTTTGAAGCGTACTTTAAACGATATGAAGATATTTTCTACACAGACTGTGAAAACTGGTCGAATTCAAGAAAAGTCAGTCTATTACTAAGAAAGCTAGGTACAGCAGAACATAGCAAATTTGTAGATTTTATTCTACCGAGAAAAACAACTGAATTGGAATTCTCGGAAACAGTGAAATTGCTAAAAGAGCTGTTTGGAGCAAATATGTCGCTTTGGCATAAGCGATGGTTATGCATGAATGTCTCTAAATCGGACGATCAGGATTACTTAACATATGCATCTATAGTGAATAGACATTGTGACAATTTCAGATTGGCAGAGATTACGGTTGAAGAATTCAAGTGCTTAATTTTTGCTCAAGGACTGGTATCCAGTAAGAGTGCCGAAATAAGACGTAGAGTTTTGTCTAAACTCGAATCTGAACAAGGCCTTACCCTGCAAAAGTTAGCAGAGGAGTGTCAACGGGCCGTAAAGTTAAAGAAAGAGTCGCAAAAAATCGAAGAAGCTGGTATTGCTTATATTAAAAAAATAAAAAAGCAGTCAAAGTACCCAGTAGAGAAAAATTGGAGAAAAAATTCAGCGTACTTTAATAATAGACAAGAAAATAAAAAGAACGAAAATAAAAAAGTCCCACCATATAATTGCAGACGTTGTAACGAAAGACATTGGGAGGTAAATTGCCCATATAGAAATAAGAAATGTTTCGTGTGCCAAAAGAATGGTCACAAAGGATCTTGTTGTAAAACGAAAAAATGCAAGAACCGAATTAGACAAACAAATTCGAATATCAAATCAGATAGAGATTTGAGGAAATATGTGACGACTGAAATATTCAAAAAGAATATCAAATTTCAACTCGATTCAGGGTCAGATTTAACAATAATGAACGATAAAACATGGAAAATTTTAAAAAGGCCTACAATAATGAAGTCAACGAAACTCGCTCGAACGGTAACTGGAAAGCAAATTAACTTCGAAGGCGAGGTTGTACTCCCAATGAAAGTGAATGGGATCGTTAAAAAAATAAAAGTTTTCATTCTGAGAAATGGAGAAAACTTGTTGGGTACAGATTTTATTGAAACATTCGAATTGTGGGATAAACCGTTAAACTCTTTCTGCAGAAAAATAGAAAGTAATACGCAAACAAGACAGGACATTAAAGATGAATTAAAGAAAAAGTTTCCGGAAACCTTTACACCTGGTCTTGGAAGATGTAACAAATTTGAAGCTAAATTTGAATTAAAAGAAAATACTATGCCTATATTTAAAAAGAAACGTAACGTGCCTTTCGCAACAGGTGAGAGAGTAGTAGTACCAAAAAAGTTGCAGAAAAGAATCCTACGGGACTTTCATATGGGTCACCCGGGGATTAATAGAACAAAAAGCTTAATGCGAAGCTTTGTATATTGGAAAGGAATGGATGTGGATATCGAAAACATGGTTCATCGATGTAAAGGGTGTGCGTTACCAGCTAAGGCACCACCTATAGTACACAAACCATGGCCAAAGACGGATCATCCGTGGGAAAGATGACACATTGATTTCGCTGGTCCAGTAGAAGATTATTACTACTTAATAGTGGTAGATAGCTTTACAAAATGGCCGGAAGTACTACGCTGCAAAAAGCCTACGTCCAATACCACAACAACTTTTTTGCATGAACTATTTGCACGGTTCGGTGTGCCAGAGGGTATTGTGAGTGACAATGGTACACAATTCACTTCTGACGAATTTAAGGAATTTTGTGAGTTATATCAAATTAACCACATAACGACGCCGCCGTATCATCCGAGATCCAATGGACTCGCAGAAAGATTTGTAGATACGTTAAAGCGCGCTCTGAAGAAAGCCTCAGGAGTTCCAACGGAAAAGGCGCTTCAGCAATTCCTACAAGTATACAGAATCACGCCTAACCAGAGAACACCATCAAACATGGCACCAGCTGAACTAATGTTCGCTAGGAAAGTTAAGTCAGTGTTTGACAAGCTTTTGCCAGGAAGAAATAGAATAAAGAACACTATGTATACAGCTAGAAAAAGATACACCCCCGGAGAGAAGGTCTTTTTCAAGTGCTATAGAAACAACATTGAGTTCTGGGAGCGAGGCATAGTGGATAAGAGAATCGGTGACCTGATTTACATAATAAAAGGGCCGAAGAATACTCATAAGAGGCACCAGAACCAACTCAAAAAAATGCTACGTGCTAGAGCATGAAGAGAGTATACCGGATGAGGAGGAAGATCCCATTGATGTAATGTATGATACTTTTCAAGTAGAACCTCTGCAGAGTGCTCATGAACCGAGAAGATCCGGTAGGAAACGAATGTTCACGGACCCATTGGAAGTGAATCCAAAACGAAAAAGATATTGAAAAAAAAACAGATATATATATGAACTATGCAAAGGGGATCTACAAAGAAATAACCATAATCATCCCATATAGAAGCCAGTTTGAAATCCAAAAGGATTCCAAGGCTTGGGAGGGGGGTGTTGTGGTGGGATCCACCTAATCTGCATAGGTGACTACCAACTATATAAATAATGATTGGTACCGGAAGACGGAGAAAAGAAGGAATCACGAGATCCAACTAGAGACTCTGATCGACTGCGACTAGTCAACACATTCTCCAGGAACGTCTTCCCAGAAATATACAGAAATACTATATGTACTTATTGTGTACACTTTCTTGTTATAATACATTCTTGTTCTAAGTACATTTTGTGTTGCATTATTATTCCATGCAATAGGCGAGATTCAACATTGAGTCAAGACTCAACAGTCCTTTGTACCCATTCTCAGATTAGAACCATTCCTTAGTTCCTTAGAACCCATTCTCAGATGAATTCCCTTAGTTCCTTAGAACCCATTCTCAGATGAACTCCATTCATTATTTCCTTAGAACCCATTCTCAGATGAACTCCATTCCTTAGTTCCTTAGGGCCCAATCCCAGATGAACTCCTTTCCTTAGTTCCTTAGAACCTAATCCCAGATGAACACCATTCCTTAGTCAATTAGAGCCCATTCTCAGATGAACTCCATTCTTAGTTCCTTAGAATCCATTCTCAGATGAACGCTCTTAGGTCCTTAGTACCCATTCTCAGATTAGAACCATTCCTTAGTTCCATAGAACCCATTCTCAGATGAATTCCCTTAGTTCCTTAGAACCCATTCTCAGATGAACTCCATTCCTTAGTTCCTTAGCACCCAATCCCAGATGAACTCCTTTCCCTTAGTTCCTTAGAACCCATTCTCAGATGAACACCATTCCTTAAATCCTAAGAACCCATTCTCAGATGAACTCCCTTAGTTCCTTAACACTAACTCAGATAAACACCATCTTTAGTTCCTTAGAAATAATTCTCAGATGAACTCCATTCTTTAGTTACTTAGAACCCATTCTCAGATGAACTGCATTCTGTAGCTCCTTGGAACCCATTCTCAGGTGAACACCCTTAGTTACTTAGCACCAATTATCAGATGAGCACCATTCCTTAGTTCCTTACAACACATTCTAAGATGAACTCCATTCTTTAATTCCTTAGAAGCCATTCTCAGATGAACTCCCTTAGTTCCTTAGCACTAATTGTCAGTTCCTTAGAACCCATTCTCAGATCCACTCCAAAAGTTAGTTCCTTAGAACCCATTCTCAGATGGACACCATTCCTTAAATTCTCAGAACTGATTCTCAGATGAACTACATTCCTCAGATCTTTAGAACCCATTTTCAGGTGAACACCATTCCTTAGTTCCTTAGAACTCATTCTAAGATGAACCCCATTCCTTATTTACTTAGAACCCATTCTCAGATGAACTCCATTCCTTAGTTCGTTAGAACCCATTCTCAGATGAACTCCATTCCTTAGTTTCTTAGAACCCATTCTCAGATGAACTCTCATAGTTCCTTAGCATCCATTCTCAGATGAGCTCCATTCCTTTGTTCCTTAGAACCGATTCTAAGATGAACTCCATTCCTTAGTTCCTTAGAACCCATTCTAAGATAAATTCCATTCCTTTATTCCTTGGGAGCCATTCTCAGATGAACTCCTTTTCTTAGTTCCTTTGAATGTGTTCTCAGATGAACTCCATTCCGTAGTTCCTTAGAACCCATTCTCAGATGAACTCTATTCCTTAGTTCCTTAGCACCCATTCTCAGATGAGCACCATTCCTTAGTTCCTTAGAACCCATTCTAAAAGGAACTCCGTTCCTGAGTTCCTGAGAACCCATTCTAAGATGAACACCCTTAGTTCCTTAGAACCTATTCTCAGATGAAGTCCATTCCTTAGTTACTTAGAACCCATTCTCCGTTAAACACCATTCCTTAGTTCCTTAGAACTAGTAATTGCAGCGTCCGCGAGAGCCAAACAAAACTGATTACCTATAGAAAAGAGACAATAAATCTACAATGCGATAATGGTTGCCTACGATGGCACAATATTGGCAAATCTAATTTTGCAATTCATTGAGTTCGAGTCTTACTGGATGCCCTTCATGTTTTTGGGGTTTTTTTTCGGTTTTTTTTTTCTTTTTTTTCGCCAGTAAAGATTATATAGATAAAGTGCAGATATTAAAATTTCCTGAGATCTATGACGAGAGAAATTTCGATTAATGGTACAATTTCTGACTTGCCTAAGTAATTGGTTCTCTGTGCCTCCGTTGGACTGTGTGTTATCCGCATATTAACGGATCTTAGGTTCGGATCCTGCCAGAGCGTAATTTTTTCTTTAATAATATTTCTCAAACATTCAGGCCGGTAGACGGAAATATAGTGTTTTATAAATAAATGTAGCGTCTACTCAAATACAAGTATCCATTAAAATAGATAGATAGATAGATAGATAGATACGAACGGATTGAGATAGATAGATAGATAGATAGATAGATAGATATGAACAGACAGATATATAAACAGAGAGATAGATGCAGGAGCGCAAGATCAGAGATTGAAATTAGTGAGAAATACCACCTTGTGCGTCCGCTATGACCCTGAACTTATTCATTCCTTTCGAGAAATATAACAAGGACACTTAATGATTCCAGTCGAATTTCATGTTGTATTAATCATAATGCCAGTGAGTTATACAACAAACGATCATTGCTGAGCGACAGATATTAGGATGGTAATAAGAAAGAGTTTGCATAGAAAGGGGCAGGTAACTCGTTTGGGTAAAGCTCGGAGTGAACTTCCGGCTGTGCGTCACCGTTGTCAGAGCCGCCCCTGCTGATGCTGACTCCTCGACCGTCTCCTATACATGATGGCCGCTGAACCATGGTTGAAGTTGCCAGTGTCTTGAAACGACTCTTGTCGCTTTGCTGCTCGACCGGTCATGTCGCCTGTGATCGGCAGCCCTCGCCTTTCAACGTCTCGCCAGATTTATGGCCTATTTAAGGTCTGTCTGTAAACAAAGAAAAAATCGCGGCCCTAATTAATTACATGTACTACAAGGCCTGTTAGCACTTCCCGGACATCTGCTTGCTTATCGTACGCAAGCGTCTGTGTAAAAGGCGGGAAGTTACCACAAGCAGACGTTCATCGAAATCGTCGTTTTGTGGCTGAGTACATACAGGCATTGATATTTTAAGAATATACAACTATGTCTAATTATAAGACTGAGACAATTCTATAACACTTTGTAAACAGTATGAGCGGGAGAAGTTACATTTCTAGAATTTGTTTTGTAATATATATATATATATATATATATATATATATATATATATATAAACACACACACATACGTATATATATATATATATACATACGTATATATAGATATATATATACATACGTATATATATATATATATTTATATACATACGTATATATATATTTACATACGCATATATATACATGCGTATATATATATACATACGGATATATATATATATATATATATATATATATATATATATATATATATATGTATGTATATATATACATATGGATTAATCTTGTAGATATTAAATATAAAATATATATATACCAATATATATATATATATACATACGTATATATATACGTATATATATATACATACGTATATATATATATATACATATATATATATACATACGTATATATATATATATACGTACGCATATATATATATATATATATATATATATATATATATATATATATATATATATATATAATAGACCGATTAAAGAAATTCTAAAAATTAGATATATAATCATAATATTGATAATAAGACTAATAAAACTTGGTGTAAATTAGTAAGCCTTTTAACCAAATAGAAGCATAATGAAAAAGGTGTCAATAATCAGAATTTTCGAAACAAGAATAACTGGGACTTTTTTCGGATGATTTTTTAAAGCAATAGTTATATTACTGAGAGGATCTAATAGTTTTGGGATAGTTGTTTGCTCCGATTAGTATTGTAAAAACTTTTTAGGAGGCTTTAGTTTACTTTTCTTTATTGTCATATATATATATATATATATATATATATATATATATATATATATATATATATATATATAAGCTATCCACTCGTATTCGACGATACTAGCCAATCCGTATTGTAGACTCTCGCTCAGGCATATTTGTTTTTTGTTCAACACCCACAGTGCCAACCTGTGGTTTATACTGCAACACTGCAGAGCAGTCCGTAGTTACAGTTTCAGGGAGAGGGCGTGTTAACTAGAACGATCACAAATCTGAATAACATCTGCACACTCAAACCCTGAATCACGATGACTTGTGACTTTGTCCTAGCACAGCTATCGACGGTCCCATATATATATATATATATATATATATATATATAGTAATACTCGGTTGGAAAAAAACTCGGACGGCACAATTTGTCGATATGTCAAAATAAATCGGTACCCGAGGAAAAATTGGAAAAAAGAAAGAACTAAAATCATCCGAACAGGGCGAAATAAATTGTCCAGTGCCTTAAGTTTTTAGTCCAAAGAAAAAACAACCCAAGCGAATAGTAAGACTAAAACGTAGAGTGCTCAATACGCTAAGTAGAGTGGGATTAAGTAAAATAAATCCTAAAGAGCTAGGAAAACCACCCTAGGTTTCACCTAAACGGATCTTCAGGGTAAGCTGGCTAAAAAGGATATGACGAAATAGTATTTATTGATACAACCATTAAAAACTAGTAAGCATAAAACCACGTGACAGAAGAAGACACACACACACACACATATATATATATATATATATATATATATATATATATATATGTATATGTATATGTATGTATATATATATATATATATATATATATATATATATATATATATATATGTCTGTGTGTGTGTGTGTGTGTGTGTGTAAAAATTCCCAAGAGGATAGAATTCAGATAGAATACAGGTAGAACTCAATAGCTCTGATGATTTGGATCGTGATTACGATTCCAATGTAATAAATTATAACCACAGAATATTAGTGTTTGAGTCTTTTATATCACACACACACACACACACACACATATATATATATATATATATATATATATATATATATATATATATATATATATATATATAAACTAAAAGTAAGCATGCAGTAATGAAAAGCAAAATGTGTCCACAAAACGTATTGTATTAATTATACATGCATATTAATAATAAACATCCCGATTATAAACGTATCAATGCCTCAAATGTTCAAACTGCTTTCCTCGTCATTCACACATCCTCTTTTCTTGCAAAGCATTTATTATTATTATTATTATTATTATTATTATTATTATTATTATTATTATTATTATTATTATTATTTATTAAAAATAAAAATTGTAATAAATGTATTATAATAAAAATTATAAAAATAAAATATTAAAAGTTATTTTAATGAATTAAAAGAGGCATCGAGATATGTATGTAAAGGCGCTAAAACAAGGTCGACTAAAAAGTTCGATAATTTCCACTGAGATCTTTTGTATCCTTATATATGTTTATACCACCCTCAGTCTTCAGTAACTTCTTTTTCATAGAAATATACAATTTTTCCTCGATCCATTGAGTATCTTCACAGTCAGATACAATCCATGCATGTGTCTACAAAATGTTCAATCGTGTATCTGCTTATATGCGAACAGTTATTAAACTAAACGATTCTAACCCTTATCCGTTGGCAAAAGTGAACAATGAGAAGGCAACTTCCGGTGTCCACTTCATATCCGGAATGGTCATCTCATCGTTACTAAGACCAAATACCAATCTGGTCATAATTATCATTCAGCACAATGTCAACTGCCAAAGTGACCATGGTCCTTTTAGTAACCAATGATGTCGAATTATATCTGCTCGGGTGATCAACATCAGTCCCTTCAGGGGTCAAGGAGGCACTGATGGAGTTAGTTTTCATAAGGAATTTGTCTAAACGAAGTCGAATGGAAAATCTAATTTCAGAAATGATTGTCGTTCTTTGAATAATGACTGTTTCCGGGACATGTGGTTATACTATCAGCAGGTCAACGTTTTTGATAAGATGATCAACTTCCGGCGGATGTTAGTATCGTAAATGTGATTCAGGATGTCTATACGACGTGTAGAAAAAGAACATAGAAAAAATAATGGATGAAATACTACAATAACGTTTGAAGTAATACAAATATGTCGGATTAAAAATTAAAATCCATTAATTCTTTAGGAATTGCTTTGTTTACGTTTTGAATATCAAACTGAGCAGATGTGGCTTTCGAGAAAATCTGATGAATAGATGTGTTTTAAGTGAAATAGGACCTGGCTTGACTGTGAAGCTCTCTGTAGTCGAGCGATCAAACAGTGCTTTCTCCTTCAAAGTGGAACGTATATTCGAATCATAACGGATGGTACATATTTTTATTTAGTTTTCTTGAGTAGATATGAATGTTTCGAGATTCTGGGAAAGATTTCTGTTTATAAGGCACTATGCAACTTTGGTAGATCGTCGACGCACTGCGTGCCCGAGGCTGTCTAAAGCACGTTGTATCTAATGAAGGTTTCTCATCACAAAGGTGTGGCTGGTTCTAATCCTGCCAGGGAGAACATATTTTTCTTTAATAAGATTTAACATAAAATTTTCAGGCCGGTTGACGAAAATAAATAAATATACTGTTTAATAAATAAGTGGAACATCTACTGAAATATGGGCATCCAGTAAAAATAATGTTGGATTAAAAAATAAAAATCATTCTTTATATATAAATAATTAATATATATATATATATATATATATATATATATATATATATATATATATAGTAATGATATAATATGGTAATCTGTATGAAATTTCCATGAGGATATAGATCCAGTGAGAGCTTTATGTCAAAGGACAGAACAAAATTATTATTAATTAAAGAATATCAAAGAGTTAAAATCCCATAGGTAATAATTTTAATTTCAGGAGAGCCCTAAAAAACAGCAGCTTTTAATCTTCAAGACCAACACACAAATCCTGAAAATTTTCTTTATAAGTTTTGAAGATTGAACGCTGCTGTTTTTAGGGCTCTCATGAAATTAAAATTATTACCTATATTCTTTAATTAGTACTACTACTACTACTACTACTACTAATAATAATAATAATAATAATAATGATAATAATAATAATAATAATACATATATATATATATATATATATATATATATATATATATATATATATATATATATACTAATGTTATTTAATACAACACATTTCGGATTAAAAATTAAAATCCATTAATTCTTTAAAAATTACTTTCTTTACAATTCAGATATGAAACTGAACGGCCATTTTGAGAAAATCTGAACGAATAAATGTGATTTAAAGGCAAATAGCACCTTGTGAATCTTTTCATAGCCGAACGGTTAAAACACGACGGATCAGATTTACTTTCTCCTGCAAAGGGAGACGCCGGTTCTAATCCTGCCGGGGACGTGTGCACCTATTGTTTAATAAGTTTCTCGATTGTGAAGGCCAGTAGATGAAATAGTGTTTAAAATAAAACGTAGCGTCTACTCAAATACGAGTATCAACTAAAGATAATGTTTGTCTTAAATAAAAATCATAATTACAAATATATCCAAATGAGAGAAAGAACAGATGGAGTAAGAATCCACAGTGTATAGCATTTGTTTGTTTTTTAAGTGATCAAGACAGAGTAGAGCAAAATATTATTATTATTAATATTTTTATTCTAATAAATTACAGTAAAAACATTTTACATTGCTACACAAAACCTTTCATGTTTCGATACTAAGATGGCACTTCTTCAGGAGATGGTAGATAACTTGTGATGAAAATGATTTATTAGGAAAAAGATAATCATTTTCATCACAAGTTATCTACCATCGCCTGAAGAAGTACTATCTTAGTACCGAAACATGAAAGGCTTTGTGTAGCGATGTAAAATGTTTTTATTGTAATTTATTATAATAAAATATTATAACGTATGTATATATATATATATATATATATATATATATATATATATATACGTATATATATATATACGTTATAATATATATATATTTTATATATATATATATATATATATATATATATATATATATAGATAGATAGATAGATAGATAGATAGATATTTAAAGACATTTTTATGCTTAACATTCATTTTATAGATACAAGTATTTAAGTAAATGCTCTGTTTATAATAAACAGTATTAAATAACATTTAGGCCGGTAAATGTTATTTAATAATTGTCGGATTTTGTCCATTTCATATTATATATATATATATATATATATATATATATATATATATATATAATGTTGTTATTACGTTACTACATTAAAAATAATATCTAGCATACATACGTGATTGAGTTTGCAAAATATAACTATATACTTGTATACCTTATATATGCTTATATATAACTTATAAAATATAATGATGTATATATATATTTTATGAAATCAGCTTTAAGCGAAACAAATATATTATTATATATAGATACTGACTGTATTTGTTTCAAATCAGATTAATTATACTTTAAATCAATTAAAATAAAGTTTCAGAAAAGTATATTTTATTTTTTGGAAATTTTTAATGAAGAGAATTACATTGCGTTGAAAAATGACGAAAAACGGGCGGTAATCAGGTATTTTAGCATATATATATATATATATATATATATATATATATATATATATATATATATATATATATATATATATATATAGTGGCACCCGTCAGTCACGAGAGACCATGTATCTGTTGGATCTGCGCCGGAAGTATTATGCCTCATTATGTTTCATGCTAGATGCAATCGTCAGGCCTGACGATTGCGTCTAGCATGAAACAGCCTGTCACCTCTAAGTGTTGATTTAAATGTTCACTTTTATATTTACATACGCTCTATCTCTGATATTGAGCACTCTATCCCATAAATATAGCACACCTTAAGAGTATATTTCTTCATATATATATATATATATATATATATATATATATATATATATACATATATATATATATATATAATGTATATGTATATATATACACACACACACACACACACACACACGTTTGCGGATACCCCAGTATTTTTTTTATTTGGCCCGAAAAGTAGTTGTTTAGTACTTTAAATAAGAAAAAATTATTATACATGGTTGAAAAAGTGAAACATGATTTTTATTAGAAATTTTATTATGACAAAAAGAAAAAAAAAACATTTTATGATAAAATTTTGCTCTCGTCTAAATTCCCTCCTTTAGCCTTGACTACTGCACTACAAATTATTGGCATTCGTTGCAAAAGTTTCTCAAAGTATAAGTTTGATAATAGATTCCATTCTTTGACTCTAAGAGATTTTTTTCATCTTTCCACTCTTCTGTCAAGTTCATCCCAAGCTAATTCTGGGGGTGTTTTCAAACTTTAGAATTGTAGTATTCACCCGAAATTAAAGCAACCATACGAAGTTTAGAACGGCTCATGTTCAAACGTAATAGCCATTCATTGTCTGTTATATTTAACAATATATGTTTAAATATACATACATATATACATACATACATACATATATATATATATATATATATATATATATATATATATATATCAACATAAAATCTGGTCAGTACCTAAATGGGTGACCACTTGGAAATAACAAGTGCTGTATACTTGGGTGTGCGGGTGGTGTAATGCTTAACGACATAGAATTGTTAATCAGAGAATCATGTTCCAGTTTCAATAGGGTTCGTTATATTCAATTAAGAGCAAATGCCTTTGGGAAAGTCATAACACCACCTCTTGTCCCCCAATTATTGGTTAATTAGTAGGACTTGTATCAGTTAGTCTTTATATAGCCAATAAAATTCTTACATTCTAAAATATTGTCTTGCTTTAAATAACCTGTAAAAAATTGATAGGTTATAAAAAAAGCAAATCAATCACTTCATACATACGTACATATACAGACACATATATGCATTCCTAAGGGGCACCTGGGCGTGGTGTAATGGTTAGCAAGCTTGGCTCGATTGAGTAGTGAGTTAAATCCTCACTGGGCGCCCCTTACTTTGCGCCTTGTGCCACATCTAAGCTACGCTTGGAAAATCGGTATAAGCATCCCAAAGGTATTTACTGAAGCTAATGTGAGACTTCCATCTTAAAGCTTTACCTCGATCTAAAGCTAGACAGTGCTCGATATAGGCGGGGAGATTAACGCGGAAGACACTCAGGAAGTAGTTGGGAGACTTGACATGGCATTTGTTTTACATAACCAATAGGATTATCACAGGAGGTGAACTTGGTATTCACCACCATGGGTGCTTCCGTCGCATCCGCGCTGATCCATCTGCCGTCTCTCCTATTCACCGTCAAGTCTTAATAAAGAACCACAGGACGCCGTACTCTTCTCTTCAGTGTGCGTGAGCAGGCGCTTCAATCGAATCATGCGGTTTTCCTGGGTTCTCCTCCTTGTGCTGTTCAGTGATGACCTTCATTATTTCTGCGATTGTGGTTGACGGTGTCCTAGGCCTGCTGGATAAAATTAACGTCCTTTTGACGCCCGACTGCTTTAAATAATTCTTTCTTTTGGCTAAAGATGGCACAATTCCTGATACGATTGACTGGCCACTTTAAAAAAAAGTGCCAACTAGTGCCATAAACGCGACTGTTTTTTCATTTGTTGTGTTAGATTAGAAGATACCATGGTAATTTTCTTGTTAATGTTTCAAAGCGTATCTGCTGCTTCATCCATTTTTTTAAAATGAAGTTTGCCCCAAACAAGGTAGTAAAGCCACTCAGACGTAAAGGGCTATTGGGTGTAGAAACAGAAACTTTACTAAGGAGCAAAAACAAAAATAGAGTAATCAGGAGGAAAGTAGATAACGATTGACATTGCATTTATTTTTTTTAAGATTAAAGTTAATTGGAAAGCATGGAGCCGGGAGGGAATTTAACAAGAGAGAAAAGAAACTGTTAGCATAGAATTTACGGTTACATCTAACCAACTCAGCTGCAAATCAATAGAACCTCGTCGCCAATCTAGAACTGTGCTTAAATTCATAAAATCTAGGTACCAGAGCGAAGAGCGAAGAGCTCATGCCCTGAAAATATTTATAGAAAAGACACAGGGCGGGAAATTTACGGCGATGGAAACGTGACTGAAGCCGAGACACCAGATCAGGACCAATAATATTGCTGATTCTTCTTTAGATTTTATCAAAGATCTCTAGATATATAGCAGGAGCACAAGACCATATATGGCAGCAATATTCTAAGCATGGACAAATGGTACATTTATAGATATTTAAGATAGATTCTGGATAGAAAAATTGTCTCGTACGACACAGTGAAGCAAGTTACTTAGGAGCTGACCTAGAAATGGATTCAATATAATCTTTTCACTTCATGTCAACCTTGGACGTCGGCTCGGGAAGGCTGTCTTTAATGGGATCTTCAAACCAAGTAGAATTCATCTAAAGATTGCATTGAAGCTTGAAACTTATAGTCCCCATGAAGTTTTGATTCCTCACAGTTCAGTTCCTAGAATTGAACCCACAGACTAACTATACATACGATTTGATTACAGGGTTGAAGGCTTCTGAAAAACCATCCACACTTTTCTATTTTCTTATAACAGAGAACTGATGGATAGAGTGACACGAGGTAACCAAACAGCGTTACTCAAATTCATAGTTGTGTTTCTCCTGCACTAAAGATGTTAGTCTTATCTGCATTTGAGAAGAAATCCATCAAAACATTTCTTCCTAGGGGTATATGTGCTAAAATAAATGTTGCAAACCCGATCGGAATTCGAACTCAGCTCGCCGATTTCCCGGTCTGATAACCATTACACCTCTCTCTCACCCCCCTCTCTCTCTCTCTCACACACACACACACACACACACATATATAATGATCGTTATGAGGAAACAGAATATGAATAAAATAAATTAATTAATTTAAGGCCTGAATATTGTCATTCGATGAAGCTACGAGTGTATATATATATATATATATATATATATATATATATATATATATATATATATATATATATATATATTAAGACATTTTAATGTTTATACATTCTTTTTATAGATACAAGTATTTAAATGCTCTGTTTTATAATAAACAGTATTAAACAAGATGTCGGAGGACGAATATTTTCTATGAAAATGTTTCGGACATTCAGGCCGGTAAATATTAATAAAACAGAGCATTTGCTTAAATATTTGTATCTATAAAAAGAATGTATAAACATAAAAATGTCTTTATATAATTGTCGGACTTTGTCCATTTCATAATGTGTGACGTCATTTGTTTACATTTGGATACGCATCGAGCAGATATGAATGTACTGGAGAGATTCATGGAAGATTAAAGTTTAAAGACAATAAAATCGACCTTGCTAACCGAACGCTCCTCTGTGGACGAAACGGTAAAGGCACGTCAGGCTATATGATGGCTCCGTATAGGATACAGTTTCGATTCCTGTCGAAGGACGAAAATTTTCTATGAAAATTTCTCAGACATTAAGGCCGGTAAATGCAGTTTAATACTGTTCATTATAAAACAGAGCATTTACTTAAATATTTGTATCTATAAAAAGAATGTATAAACATTAAAATGTCTTAAAATAATTGTCGGACTTTGTCCATTTCATAATATATATATATCTGTCTATATTTCTGAAATGATGTATTATGTACACGATTTACATTATTCGGACTATTGTCCTCATCTTTGTCGCCTCATTTATTACAACGTTTCGGCGGTTGTACGCTCCGGTCTTCTTCAGGTGGTTGGAATATCAAACTGAACACTTGATTTCGCTCACTGGGGTAAACTGTTCTAGTTCCACGTGCCATGTTTAATGGATGTCAGTTATCAGTTATCTCCTCTTGATTCCTCTCTCCAAGTTCTCCACTGCCTTAACTCACACTCTTTGCTTAGATCCAGTGACAGGACCCAAAGTGTGTGAGTTCAATACCCGGTTAAGTACAGTAGTTTAAGAAAAAGTATCGTTACATCAGAACATTATTTGTTATGATTAACAAACTTTTTAACATCTTCAACATGCTGCCTTTAATATTTACACTATTTACATTCGGACTATTGTCCTCATCTTTGTTGTTGTTATCATAACGTTTCAGTAGTTGTGCCCTCCGGCTTTCCTCAGTTGTATATCAATCTGGATAACCTACGGGGAATTCTGAACTGAACCCTTTATTTGGGTCGGGCAGTGTGTACTTGCACTCAACGGAAACGGGCGTAAACAATACTAAATAAAAATAAGTATGAGACGACATATTTCTATACATGACAAGAACAGTCTACCTCCGTAGATTAAATAAAGTGTTAATTTCAGAATCCCTGTACATCGGTCATTATACACCGAAAGGTGATTAAAAAATGACACACACACACACACACACACACACACACACACACACATATATATATATATATATATATATATATATATATATATATATATATATATATATATATATATATATATATTAGGCATTTAAAACAACATACCTGGCCGCGTACATAATTTCCGGAAAATCCTCGTTGAAAACCCAACTTAAACATGAAAACAATAAACAAAAACTAAAAATCCTTGACGCTATATACATAAAACAGTCGAAACCTAACCTGAACAAAATAAACTATGAAATCTCCACAAATATTCTTAAATGCCTATAGTTGATAACAGAAGCCATTGGTTTATACCAACGGCTTTCCATACTTAATACTTCTCGTTTTCACTCTCGCGTGGTCATGTGTGACGTCACGACCTGCAATGCGATTTTCGCTTCCGCGTCTCATATACACGCGTTTGTCGTAGCTTGGAAATCTTTCATGCAACAAAAACAGGCTATCATCACTTTCTTGTCCGTGTAATGCTTAATATATTGTACTCTAATTGTTATCTTTGATAATGGCTTATGTAAGCCGAAAGCTTAGATTGGATTAAAAAATGTGTATCAATATCGTGATATTCTTTCTTCTTTCAATGATAATATTATTAAGCTTATCAGACGATGTGAAAGGAATTCACTTAAAATAAATAGACAAAACTTTTCTATATTATTTAATGAAACATGCATCAATATATATATATATATATATATATATATATATATATATATATATATATATTAGTGAATATACATAATATCCAACGTCGATAGTACGACTCGGAGTTTCATGCAGTTGCTGCAATCTTCAGGTGTAAATACAATTAAGTCAATGATAATGATTTATTTGCCTCTGAAGATTGCAGCAGCTGAACGAAACTTCATGTCATGCTATCGACGTTGGATATTATGTATATTAAATAATATATACTTATAGCTCTTGAGCACTGTAGTTATAACATCTGTGGAAGAAATATATTAATATCTACGTAAAACTTTTCCTGCATGTATATATGTTTTTTGTCATGAACATACCTATATATATATATATATATATATATATATATATATATATATATATAAATGAATGTATAAATGTCGAACATTGAGTGTTGTGTTAATAAAATAATGTTCGGTGTAATATAACAGAGCTATAAATTATCTCTATAAAAGGCAGGATGTGTGTGTGTGTGTGTGTGTGTGTGTGTGTGTGTGTGTGTGTGTGTGTGTGTGTGTGTGTGTGTGTGTGTGTGTCACGAATGCACGGCCGCAATTCTCGACGGATTTGCACCAAAATTTACATGCACATGCTCCAAGTTAGTAATAAGGCCAAGACCGACTTTGCATTTCCCAGCTCCCATCGATAGTGGGAATAATCGATTTTTTCATGCTTCTACGGCAGTTTTCATGTAGTTTGCGGCCATTTTCTGATGGCCTGAGTGAGAGCCTATAGCTGGCTGCCACGAATAGGCAGGAAGATTCTATTGGCCAGCGTTTGAGCCAACAGCTGACTGATACGAATGTTAACTAGCATGCTAGCATGCAAAAAAATCGATAGTGCATTCGTCACAAGTGGTAAAAATTTAAATCTGCATGGCAGTTTACTCCAATTGGCTCATTCGCTTGCTTAAACTCAACGTTGATTCTGATTCCGCAGAACTGGGTTGGATGTGAAAAAGTATTTGTTGTTAACATTCTTTTTTCATTTGTTTTTTCCGGTTACGAGTCCTTTTTTAAAGTTGATCGTTTTGTGTTCATTTTGTTTAGTTTATTTTTTCGTAACAGATTTAATGTTTAGTATAGAGCTTAGAAAAAACTTCGCAGTGTGAGATAGGCAAGAAGTAAGGCATGTAGCAACATCAGCACGGCAAAGGGCACTCCTTTAAAGGCAAGGAAGGGCAAAAATATTTTAAGTCAAGTGATAGCGATTGCTGTATGAGTCGTACGATTTTTTTAATCAAGCTAGTATATTAATAAATATTAATTTTTTACACACGGGTAGCACGTTTCAGAGTTTCATGTACGACGCAATCTTCAGGTCTCAATACAGTAGGCGAAGATCTGAAGATTGCGTTGTGCAACTGGCCAGGAAAAAGGTAGAGACATACGCAGCATATCTTCATTCAAACATGTTGTGTTAAATAATAGTCATGTTCTGACTATTTATTTTTATACTAATCCTTTCCAGTTTTTCTAATTAGTTTCTTGATGTTAAGATAAAATCCATCAAAGGAGGCTACGTAGTTTTTTTAAAACCCAAGTTTCGTTCTTTGAGGGTTTTTTTCAAAGCAAATTCTGTAACAAGTATTTATATACAAGAGCAGAAATGTTATTGTTGTTGCATCATTTTTAAATTTAAGTACGCGCATAAATATTAATCAGGTTAGCCGAAACGTCTCGGCAATATATGGAGGACGTTAAGTGATACAATGTCTAATAATCGAAAGTGAATAAATGATGCTTTTTTTATCATTTACTTTTAATTTGCTTTTTTTCTGTCGAGAATAACGAATGTTTTGGTTCCAGTGTTTGTAAACCTTCTCTAAATTCAAAACTATATATTCTCAGTTCATATTTTAAAAAGAATGAGCGTTTGTTAAAAAAAAAGTACGGATGCGCTTCATTACATGCGTCACATAATTTATATCCTTTGAACAGTATTTTCAATTCCGTGTCCTGACCTCCTTTGATAAAAGAAAACTCAGATTCGAATTTCCTTTTCACTGGTGTGTTTCTTCCCAGCACACACTCACGCTGTCTTGAGGGTCGCTTTGCTTTTCCTAAGTGTTTAGATGAACAAATTTCGTGTTTGGAGGCAAATTGGTCGACTGGTGGACAAAACGTCTTTTCGTTGACAGTTGCTGATCTATTGAAAATCCCGTTACCTCCCTGTTATTATGGAATTACAATGATCCTCTGCCTGGGGGTGGATGCCACTCTACAATGCAGACACACACTGACACACGCACCTAAATGTCTTGATTATGTATATGTACTTCACACATAGATAGACGCAAAAATATTCTGCCAAGTACACGAGCACACATATTTGCGCCTACAGACACTGGCCGATATTCATACACGCATCCTAATAAAAGCGGACACACATGAGCCAACAGGCAGGAATATAAGCATTTAGTAATCTTAGCTTAGTCTGGTACAAGGCCGTAAGTATAGGGCACTCTGTTAGGAATGAGATCATTACAGAATAGTCTTTGAGACTTGCAGGTTAACCCTAGAACAGTAACCATCAATTAAAGTTACACCACTACTAACTATGGGGATATCATACCCGATTTTGAAAATATAAAAAAAATATTAAATATAAATCTTTATTTGAAATATTTTACACGTAGGCACTTCAAACTTTGTACTTTGAGTTAACATTAATATGAACTGAAAAACATATTATTTTAGTAAGAAAATCAGGTACTGAAAATTGTAATTAAAAATAGGAAAATTTGCGCTGGGTACTATATACCCATGGTTAGTGATCTAGGGTTAAGTACTGTTGCAAGTCGATGTGAGAAGATCACTTATATATTTATAAGTCTACCATTCATTATTTACACTATTTATATTCGGACCCTTGTCCTCATAATGGTTGTTGCCATCATAACATTTCGGTTGTTGTCTTATCCGGCGTTCCTACAGGGAATTCAAAACTGAACACTTTATTTGCTTCAGGCGGTGTGTACTTGCACTTAATGGAACAAAAGAAGAGTAATCAAGAGAACTGTATAGCGATTGACATTGTACTTAAATTGTTGCAGATTAAAGTTGTCTCGGAAGGAAGTTCCACAAGCGAGAAGAGCGAGAAAAGAAACTGTTAGCATAGACTTTACGCTTACATCAGTTGTAAATTGAAGAGATCTCGACGCCAGTATCGTACCGCAATATTCTAAGCATGGACGAATGGTAGACTTATAGATATGTAAGATAGATTCTGGACACAGTAAACCAACTTTCTTAGTAGTTGAACTTTATCTATTTTAAATTCCCAAGAAAGTAGCTATTTCTCATTTTCTCGGACAAATCTTCAAATGTCATGGCTTCGAACTCACACAAATTGACATTTATATTTCTAACGTTGTCATTAATTCTTCTTTTATGTAACAATTTTTTATGATTTTTATTTTCATGCCATTATTAGACGCCATCTTGTTTAACCCGCCATTAGAACAGCGGACGATTGTCACACCATTAATACCACCGAGTTTCCGAATACTCCACTTAACATATTATAGATACCAGCCGAAAATGTCTTGCAAACATTTTTACTTGAAATTGAAAACTTTTTCGATTTCGCTGAAACAGACGTTAATCACTTCTATCTTCCCTTCTTTCTTTCTTTCTTTCTTTCTTTCTTTCTTTCATTCATTCATTTTCTCACTGAAACCAAGTAGCGACTCTTTTATTTCAATCCCGTCTTTTCACGCGCTCAAAAAGGAATAGTCCATTATTTATAAGGTATTGACAGGACGTAACGGTCATGCAAATTAACTAAGGAACTAACGAAGGTAGGGAGGGACAGCAGAATTATATTACAGATATTATTTAGTTGTTGTTATATATTGTTTTTTATTGTTATTCCTAAGTTTTATAAGATAAATAAAAATGAAAAAAACGGTTTTATTTCGAAAAGTTGAATTAAAACACCAATAAAAATAAAATTGTAAGTTTTAAAAATTAAAATATACAAAAATAGGTTTTATTTTATTTTTTAATTTATGATCCATATGATTTCTCTTCAATCGTTTTTCACATTCCAAACAATGAACAAAGAAGGTTACTGTGATCTTTGTATCCGTTTTTACCACAATTATTAAAATCTTTACTTTACGGTCTTGTGCTTTTTAATTCATACAAATATTAGGACAAAAAACAGAAAATCCTTGTAGTAACTGGACACAGATATTCCGAAACTTGGCTAATCATAAAAATTTGACTTACGAACTTGTAAATATTAAGGGAAAATATTTTATAGGGTGTACAATAAACCTAACAATTTAAATTTAACGTTAATAAAAAGTTGTCAATAAGCTTTAAATGTTATAAGACCAAAATCCATTACTTAAATCATCCTATTAAAATAACAGTCACTAGAAAGATCCAAATTAACAAAAATTGAGATTTATTTGGATTTTGCCTCACCTGACAAACAATCTGTTTATTAATAAACATCAACAAAACATAATCTAATTGTTTTAAGACACTGATAGCTAAAACATCTTTATAATAGGAATCAATAATTAATGGAAAAAGAAAGGAGCCTTTCTAAAAAATATGTTAAGTTACATGTATTTTAATATCACAATTAGTATTGATATTTTAATAAGATTGCTTTAATAAGATATTATATATCACAATTACTATTGATATTTAAATATTTTAATATTTGATATTTTAAAATCACAATTAGTATTGATATTTTATTAAAATATTAAATGTTTTAAAATGTATGCAATCATTCCAATAACAAACGGCTGAAGTCTAAATAGCGAAAGACAAATGGTTTCGATGATGTCAAACTATTTCAGATCAAAATTGTATAAGTAAAAAACATTTAAAGATAGAACTCAGCGAAAGGATTTTCTTTTTAAAATTAAAAAAGGAGGCAAATAAAAAATAAAATTTATAATACAAAAACGATTTGATTTGATTTTCAGTAAATAAATTAAAACTGGTTTTAATACGCACAAACATTATAACTAAAACCAACTAACACTTCTTAATTACTTGGCAGATGTATTCAGAAAGTTACTTAAATAATCATGAAAGTTTGTCTTTCCACTTGCTAAATTTAAAGGAAAAACATTTTTGTCGTGTTTTCAAACATTCCACAATACTGGCGGAGGTTTAAGAAGTCTACATTTTAAATGAAATGACGCAGTATTCCTCAATGTACTGCCAAAAACACACACGCACATTCAGTAAATTTGTTTTCAACTCGTGTGTCATAATAGTGATAATCGGAGTAAAACACCCAGAAGCTGTTTTTAGTCAAGTCTATGGCTCTTGTCGACAAAATCTGCCCTTGTTGACGGGAATAATGCTTAGTCAGTGATAATAGCAGTTTTATATGCACAAAGAAATTGTAGTACAGCAATTTCCGTTTGTATTCAACTATTTTATGACGAATAATGTTTCCAATTTCATTCAGCAAGAAACCTTTGATGAGACTGAATACGCAAATTAAAAAAAAAAACCCACAGTGATACTCACGTGTATATATATCTATTACGTATATGGCAGTATGTGTGCGTGTGGTGTTACAAACATGTATACACACTTACCAACCCATTTAAATAAAACATTAGATAATGTATCATTATATAATTGTATATAGAAAATCTTCTGCTTGTATTCTCGATATTATGACATTATAAAGATAAATTTACGTATAAAAAAGCGCGTCTTTTAACTTACCGTTAGTACGGTGAAGTTGTTTGAAAATACCACAAAATAGTTTCCTTAATAGTTAGCGACGGTAGAGTCAAATTTTCATGATTAGTAACGTCACTTTCTGGATACCTTCGTCAACGACAAAGAATTTCTGGTTTTGTTTTTTTTTGGGGGGGGGGGTCTTTTTTTTGTTTGTTTTTGTTTTTGGTCGTTTTTATTGACTGATTCGTTTTCTTCGACTTATCAACCATTTTCAGATTATTTAAAGCCCGAAGATATTTTTAGACTGTAAGAATTTTTTTTTTTTTTGGTAATACAGGGTGTCCATAAAGTTCGTGTGCACTTTAAAAAAATTATAACTTTATTTGGTATTTGCGATCGAAATAATCTGTAAAAAATGTTATAAAGTTTAATGCGCCTAGTTTTAAGTATAGTTAAAATAACTAATGTGATTTCAGGCATTACTGTAAATCAGTTGGCAAATATTTTCCGTGAACTGCAAAATCGTATTACCCTTTGTATTGCTAATGATGGAGGACGTGTGGAAACTTAAATAAAATTTCAATAAAACCTTAAAAAATATAGATTTACTTCTTTCTAATCCTTTTTTAAAATTATTTCTATCGCAAATACAAATAAAGTTATAAATTTTTTAAAGTGAACACGAACTTTATGGACACCCTGTAAAAATTTAGTGATAAATATCGTACTAATTAACCCATAGCTAGGAGCAGAAGAGGCAGATTCATACCTAATCAGAATTTGATGAACAAGAAATTATAATGTGGTGATAATGAGGGGGATCAATTCTATGTTACAATCAATATATAAACTGATCCCTCACTTTGTCGCCATAGTAGTTTCTATACACTTATATTCGAGAAAATGGGTGCGTACTGGGTATGACGATAAACTACATCCGACAACAAGGCCTCTGATCATGAAGTTTTGAGGAGGAGTGGAACCATGTCTTAATTGCAAGTGTTCCCTGGTCCAACCTGACCCGGGGTGGTAGCACCTGTTTAGCTCCCAGCTAGGGGCAAATTGTTAACCTCCAAACTGGGGTCAAAACACTATGAAAGTATAAAAATAGGTTTTAATACCTGCAATATATTTTTGTAAAAATATTACCAGCAATGAATTTTTTAAGAAAAAAATATTAACAGCAATACATTTTTGAAAAAAAATATTACAAGCGAAACATTCTTGAAAAAAAATTGCCAGAAATACATTTTTGAAGGAAAAAAGATATTACCAGCAATGCATTTTTTGAAGAAAAAAATATTACCAGCATTAAATAACCCATTGACGTGTATACGCCATAAAATAAAACAAACAAAACAAAACCATCGAGAGAATGTAAATAAATCGAAAAGACATGCCCGTATACAAAATCCGTATTGATCGATTGGTACGTTTTTTTTTTACAAATTATCAACTCTTGGCAGGTTATTTAAAGCCAGAAAATATTTTTAGATAATAACGATTTAGTGCTACAACTCTTACTAATTAACCCATAGGTGAGGGAGAAGAGGTGGATTCATACTTTCCCAATGGTATTCGCGCGTAAGTAAATACAACTGAAATTGGAACTGGGGGTCTCTCATTAACAATTCCAAGTCATTATCCATTACCCCACCATGTGATCTTACAGCACCTAATATTCCGAAGTGGTCACCCATCGAAGTACTGAGCAGATTCGACGTCGCTTAACTTCAGTGATCGTAGGAGAACCGGTGTTTCAAACGCATGCAGAGATCACAGTAACTTTCTTGTTCATTGAAATATGAAGAAAAAAAAACAGTCGCAGAAGAATCATAAATTGTTTTACAAGATCATACTGACAATAAAATGTAACCCATTTTTTGAATGTTTTAATTTTTAAACTTTTTTTAAAATATTTTAATTCGATCGATGACATCAGCTTAGTTAATATTTCCCCAGAGAGAAACGTCCGATATTTATACGAGAGTACGAGATTATACTCAGTTTAAACACAAATTATTTTAATTTAAATGTTTTATTGTACTTTATTTTCGTTATTTCATGTCATATATTTTTAGCTATTTTTATTAAAAAAATTAACATTTCTATATATTGTGAAATTTGTATATCATGGGTGTTTTAGTGGAATCCCTGTGAATATGCGGTATTGTGGTATATGGCTTCCCTCTGTTTTTTCTACATATATTTTCATGGTCACTGCTCTGAGGAGCCTTATACCCTGGTGTCCCGACTACATGAATTTAAACGTGCTACTAGATTGGCATCTCGGTCCCAACCGTTTACTGTTGAAATAGCGACATTCAACCGCCACTTCTATTCGAACAGTTTTTCTCGCACTTCCCACCTGTGTAACTCCCTTGCATTTTACTTGCTTCTCTGATAACTACAATCTTCAAAAATTTAAATGCAACGCCATCTTCTGTCTTCTTGAATCCCCTTCATCTTTTGTCCTTTCCTCAGTCAGCCTTATACTCAGTCTTTTCTCACATTTTAACTTCCTGTAACCTCCTGCACACTAGTGGCATTCCCGCCTTGCTTGGAGCGATATATATATATATATATATATATATATATATATATTGTAATAAACGGAAAGAACAGTAAGATATATAATCCGGTGTTCTTATTGATATTTTTATTTTTACAAAACAGTCCTCTATGTAAATTTACAGAGCATAAATATTATAAATTAACTGATTTAAAAATATGGTTTCTTCGCTACACAGGAATTACCATGTTTCAAAAACCGAAGCTAAAAACTTCAAATTTAATTATATGATTAAATTAATAGCATTAGTTCTGTTTCATCTTCAAGCAAATTTTGGAATAACTTATTTTTAAATTTACTGAGGTTTAAACGCATATGAAATTCATAATTTTTAGTTTCCAAGGATACAGAGAAATCCAATCATTTAGACAAGGGTGGTAGCGTGTTCATTTTTATTGACTCTTATTGTATCAATTATGAGTTACGTTCGAAAAAGAGGTTAAGTCTAGGTATGGTAGGGGGGCACCCTACCATACCTAGACTTATATATATATATATATACACACGTTGGATTGAATGGTGATGGATGAATTCTTGTGGTTATTGAGTAAATTGTAATGCATGAATGGGTCACAAATCAGATTAGCTCGGTTTAGGATGATCAGTGACGACCAGCCTCACTCCACTTGCCCTTCGGTCTTGTGCCACAATTGCATTTAAAGTACAATAAAAATACAGTCTAAACACAAGCGATTTACAAAAGGAGTATCCTGATATTTGGTCATCTTTTGGAAAGAGGGTCGAACCGGGAACATACATACGCGCACGCGCGTGCGTGTGTGTGTGTGTTCAGTCAAGTGTGTTGTATCTGTGATTTTCATTGAATACACCTCTTTTAGCAGTCAATTCTTTCTTCCTCCGACAAAACCATGTTTAATCTGTGGAAGAAAAATACATAGTTAATGAGATTTCCTATGCATCCATACTTTAATGACACTATGCCTATATATATATATATATATATATATATATATATATATATATATATATATATATATATATATATATATATATATATATAAATATTTTTCGTTAATTTGTCAATTATCCAACGATTGTCTCCTGATGAGATGTTGGTTGAAAGGGCCTTAGAGACTAATAAAATTAAAATTAATAAATTCCTAGTTTTTAAAACTGTATATAAATTTTGTACCTCTAAGCATTTGTTTATATACATATATATATATATATATATGTGTGTGTGTGTGTGTGTGTGTGTGTGTGTGTGTGTGTGTATGTGTGTGTGTGTGTGACGCGTTTCGTACTTTATTATTTCATTTCCTTTTTTTTAGATATCTGTTTAGATATATAGCCTAGCCGTTTTCATTTCATAATTTTTCGTTGATCAAAATCTATTATCAAAATATGGGATACTTAATAAAAATAAAGATAAAAACATAAAGAAACAAAAACTCAGTTAAATCGGCTGATCGTATTTATAGAAATACATATTTAAAAAATAAACATCTAAATTTAAAAGGTTAAAATCTAAACGCCTTCTGCCCCTTGTGTGCAGGTGTAGCCGCATCAACATAAACTTTGGTCTGATTAATTCCTAAAGGACAAAACGCATTGCGCGTAAGATTTTTTTCTACTTTGTCACAGATTTTCCTAATCTCTCTGTCTGTCTGTCTGTCTGTCTCTCTCTCTCTCTCTCTCTCTATATATATATATATATATATATATATGGTTAAATCCGTCAACACAGATAATATTCTACACACGTGACATTAACTGACGTTATTTTCAGTTAACAATATGAAAATAGCGTTTCCTACATTCCAGTTGCTAAGAACATTCTGTATTTTGTTTGTATTAGTTTCCTTGTTTAATTAAATTCATTTCTTTTCTTGCTTTGGGAAAGTCCACATTGGACGAAACGCGTCAGCAATTAATAGTGTTTTCCTATTGTCATAAATATTTAAAAATATATATATATATATACATACATACGCCTCTCTTTGTCTCTTTTACAAATACTTCCATGGTAATTGCTCCGATGAGCTGCTATCGCTGGTTCCCAGGCTCCATGAATTCAAGCGTCATACGAGGCTGGCATCCCGTTCCCACACTTTCACCGTTGAAACTGTTAAATGTAGACGTCTCTTCTACTCCAATAGCTTCATATCTCGCACTTCACGCCTGTGGAACTCCCTTCCCTATTCCTGTTTCCCTGACAACTATAATCTCCAACTATTCAAATGTAACGTCAATCGACATGTCCAGTTGCATTGATCTATCCACTATCCTTCTCCATATCCTTTCCTCTATCACTCTTATCTGCTTTTGCTCCAAATCCTCTGTAACCCCTTGCTTTTGTCTGACTTTGTCCATTTTCATAATGTGTGACGTCATTTGTTTACATTTGATACGCTATGAGCAGATATGAATGTACGTGAAAGATTCATGGAAGATTGAAGTTTATAAGCAGTAAATTCGACCTTGCCAACCGAATGATCCTCTGTGGCCGAATCGGTTAAGGCACATCAGGCTATATGACGGTTCCGTTCGAATCCTGTCGGAGGACGAATATTTTCTATGAAAATTTCTCGGACATTCAGGCCGGTAAATGTTATTAATACTGTTTATTATAAACAGAGCATTTACTTAAATATCTGTATCTATAAAAATAATGTTAAACATAAAAATGTCTTCAAATAATTGTCGAACTTTGTCTATTTTCATATATATATATATATATATATATATATATATATATATATATATATATAGTAAAATTATCAAGAGTAATTCTGTGGATATGACAACTTACGAAAAGCGGTAAAGATTTGTCTTTAAATTTCCCTAATAAATCATTTTCATCACAAGTATTTACCATCGCCTGAAGAAGTACCATCTTAGTAGTGAAACATGAAAGTTTTTGTGTAGCGATGTAAAATGTTTTTATTGCAATTTATTATAATAAAAATATTAAATATATATATATATATATATATATATATATATATATATATATATATATATATATATATATAATTGTGGTGTCAGGTAAATTTGTTTTTTTTTCCGTTGTTATTTAAACCCGCAAAATATTTTGACCGTCGTGATTTATGGTTTATTTTTAGCAAGGCGCAAAGCGATTCCCCAAGGTCGTAAAGATTCCTTCCAGAGATATAAGAAAGTTTTAGAATATTCTACTATCTGCAATTAATAATGAAGTGGTGTTAGATTGTAAAAAAAAACTCTGATAAAAATTTTTAAAAATCTTTCTACCATCTTAGGTACAAAACCACATGTCTTGCAAAATCTATTGAAACAAATCAAAATTAGTCCACCGTGGTTCTCAAAAATCTTTTAACTGCTCTTTGGCATCCAGACCCACAAACCTTAGCGTCTCCCTCTCATACCCATGGAAGACAGTTCATTCTTTGTAAAAGTAAGGCGATAGTGCCACTAAGACGCAAGGGGTTACTGAGAGTGAAGGAAATCGAAAAAGGTATTAGTGAGAAGAACGAACAAAAAGTATATAATTCCGAAAGACAGTGGATGGCAATTGATGTTACACTTAATTTTCTGAAGATCGAAGTTGACAGGGAAGCAAGAAAAGAGCATCTCACAGGCGAGAAGCGTGAAAATAGAAACTATTAGAATAAAACTTAGGGTTATATTTAGCTATTTCACAAGTAAAACGATGGGATTTAGTTTCTAATCTCGTAGTATGCTAACATTCATAGGATCGAAGTATCATAAAAATTGCCATGAAAAAATAATAAAAAAAGATAGAGGGAAGCCACGGTACCCCGGCGAGAAAGTGACCAAAACCGAGATGCCAGGTCAGGACCTATAACATTATCAACTCTTCTTTCTATTTTGTCAAGAATCTCGAGATATACAGCAGGATCACCAGATCATATCTGGTAGCAATATTCACTGCATAGTGGAACGATAGATTTAAAACATACAAGGCAGATCCTGGCAAGAAAAATTGTCTGGCACAACAGAGTGAACCAACTTTCCTAGCAGCAGACATAGCAATTGATTTAATATACGAGGGTCATTCAATAAATAAGGTGAACTTTTCGGTATAAGGACTTCTAATACAGATAGAAGCTTACTTTTTTCTTTTTTCTTTTTTTTTGTTTTACTTCTTTTTCACATAGATTTAATTTCTTTTGCAGATTAAAAAAAACCTTCAGAGTTTTGGTGATTAACAAAGATGGCCGACCAAGAAGCATGCTCCAGGATTGAACAGCGGTCAGTTATCAAGTTTTTGGTTGCTGAAGGGTGCAAACCAGTTGAAATTCATGGAAGAATGTCAACTGTGTATGGTGCCACGTGTTTCAGCCAAAAAATGTCTACAAGTGGGTTAAATTGAGCAGTGTTGAGGATGAAGACAGGCCTGGGAGGCCTACAGAAGTGAGGTCTCCTGAGGTGATCGAATCAGTCAATGACCTCATTCAGTGTGACAGAAGGATGACAGTGGATGACATTGCAAGGACTTTGAGCTTATCTGTTGGGACAGCACACAAGGTCAGCTGCCGGTATGTGCCAAAGATGCTTACTGCAAAGCACAAACAGCACAGTAGCCCAAACGGTGCAGACCATCAACGAGCTGGGCTGGGAACTGCTCCCTCATCCCCCTTACAGCAGAGACCTTGCCCCTTCAGACTTTCACCTGTTTGGTCCCTTGAAAGCGTTCACGAGAGGCACGAAGTTTAAAAGTGACGATGAAGTCAAAAGTATTGTGAGCGACTGGCTGAGACATCAGTCCAAATATTTCTACGCTGAGGGAATACGGAAGCTTGTGCACAGATGGGAAAAGTGTGTGACAGTGCTGAGAGACTACGTTGAAAAATTAAAAAAAAAGTAAGCTTCTATCTGTATTAGAAGTCCTTATACCGAAAAATTCACCTTATCAATTGAATGACTCTCGTAATAATTTCACTGCATAGAACAACTTAGAAAAGCAAACCAATTTATTTCGCTGGCTCGGCAACATGAAAGATTAATTTTAGATGTTTAATGAGATGAATGTTCTTGATACAGGGATATTAGCTTCTCAACATCGAGTTGAAAGCGACAGAGAAGTCATTTTCTGTTGGCTTCTCTGCTTGGGAAGACGTGACAGGAAAACCCGCTCTAATAAATATTATATAAGAAAGAATTTTTTTTTAAAATTACTTGGTTTTAATGCCATCATCTACCATCCACTTTTTCTAACCGATCTCTACTGCCACTTTTTCCTCACTACCCCCCCCCCCCCACTACGCAGGATCTTTATACGGTTCCCTGATTTAAACACGTGTTTATTAACTTTTCTCTCCTTGGGTCCCATTTTCAGTGACAAAAGAATTTCAAGCCCACATAAGCACAAATAGCAACATGAAATGTATTTTATTTAAAAAAGCAAAATATAGTAGAAAATATAAATCCTCACAAATTACTCCATTCTTCCTGGTGTCTATCTATTAGATTCTCAAGTTGAACTTCTAAACCTGCTCGGTTTTCAATCTGCCCCTCCAGACGCATATTAAAAATTCCTCGAGCCGACTTGTGAGCCTGAGGGTCCACGTTGAGAATCACTAACTAGTAAGAAAGTAAGTAAAGATTGAATACTTATAGTCAATTTGCTGTAAACGTTGGTCATTCAGCGGCATGCGTGCAGTTTGTCTCCAATTCTTGAACACCCGCCATGATTTCTGGAAATGTTCTTAAAGCACGATGGGACTGCTTCCGGCATCCATTTAATGGCTGCATCTTCAAGAGTGAGAACAGACTATATAAAGCAAAGAGTGTGTGGGGATGAGAGAGGGAGAGAGAGAAAGAGACATTGAATCATCTAATTTGGAGAACTCTCTTTGTAATTAGTGGATTTAAACGATTACAAATGAAAACGAGATATCCGCCGTTTTTGCATATGTCGTCTTCCTTTTAGACACTTACTTCCGTAGAGCTCATTATTTTTCGCGCCAAACTGTTTCACTTTTTCTCATTTGTATTTTTTATTCCTCTACGGATTTTATTCTTATACTAATATCCCGCATTTTCATTTCCTTTCCAATTTTTTATTGCACACACAAGCATATATATATATATATATATATATATATATATATATATATATATATATATATATATATATATATATATATATATATAGTGTCATCCACACAGAGACTGATTCGCTGTATCACAGCTCATCAGTGTGGCTAGACATCTGATTGCTTCAAGCCGGGATCGAAACCCGTCTGATTTGGTATCAGTCGGAGTATCTTCCCCTAAGATATCGGCGCACGGCATTTATTTTTTAAACAAACACACACCTAACCGCAGATTATATATATATATATATATATATATATATATATATATATATATATATATATATATATATATATATATATATATATATATATATATATATATATATATATATATATATATATATATATATATATATATATATATATATATTTGAAATAGGATAAAGAATCCAGACAAAGTTTTAAGAAATTTGACAAATGGAAACCGTTTAATTGAAACTAGATTTGATTACGCGTTTCGCCTTTCTAGGCTTCCTTAGATCCAAAAACGAAAGAAAGAAATGTGTGTAGGTGTATTTGTGTGTATGCTTAAATAGTACATTTTCCCTAAGGTAGTGTTTCTCGTGATTAAAGAATTAATGAAGATGAGTGACTTTAAAAAAATGCCGTTAATATTTATTCTGTATCTTTTCTTTGTAATTCTTAGTTTATGTCGAAATTTGTTAATATATGTTTCCCAGCATTTTTGTATTGAATTAAAGTTAAATACTCATCTTATTTTCAGAATGGCTCGAAAGGAAGAAATTCATACAGCCTTTTCTGGAATGAATACAAGGCAAATCCTCATCTAATTCTTCAGAATGGGTTGAAAGTAATATATATATATATATATATATATATATATATATATATATATATATATATATATATATATATATTATGTATCAATATGGTGATTTTCTTTCGTCTTTTAATGATAATGTTATTAAGCTTATCAGAATTTACATAAAATAAATAGCCAAATCTTGTCTATATTATTTAATGAAACATGCATGAATGAAAAATTGCTGCCTAAATACACACAACATATATATATATATGCAAGTTTCATTAAAAACGACAGACAATGTACTACGGTTAAGTTTTTCATTTAATTTTTCTTGTGTACGAACAAGAGTTTTCTTTGCTGGATAAAGGGTGTGTAAGAACTGTCCAAATGTTTTATTTTTCCGAGCGCTTTCGGCTATAGCCATTATCAAGGATGATTTGATTTTTCTGTTTGAGTATGTGCATTATGTGTATGTCTTAGTGTGTAGTAGTGGTGTTTTAATTTCCAAATACAGTTAGAACTAAGACATACACATAATGCACATACTCAATTAAAAAGAAAAATGAAATCATCCTTGATAATGGCTATAGCCGAAAGCGCTCGGAAAAATAAAACATTTGGACAGTTCTTACACACCCTTTATCCAGCAAAGAAAACTCTTGTTCGTACACAAGAAAAATTAAATGAAAAACTTAACCGTAGTACATTGTCTGTCGTTTTTAATGAAACTTGCATAAAAGAAGGATTGATGCCTAAATATACAACTATCAAATATATATATATAATTTTTAAAAATCCAAATACACGATGTGGTATTTATAGTTCTCGGCACTAACCATTTCCCAAAATCTGACCAAACAGATTATTAAAGTTTTCTTCCGAGAACATTTCATCAAAACTTCAGATACACGCTTCTAGTGTTTGATCATTTTCTAAGCGTAGCTTAGATGTGACACATAGACGGAATGCATGAAGCACCCTGTGAGAATCGAACTCGCTAGTCGGTCGTTATTAAGACAAGCTTGCTAACCATGACACCACGTTGGAGCGACCAATGTATGTAGTATATATTTGATGTATCATTTCGTTTATTCATGTCATCAAAAATTACGTCTATTTTGTTCTTATTTTTTCGCAAAGGAGACATCCTTAAATGTATTTCTCAAATCATGTTACACATTTTTTTTATTTTCTTTCTATCCTTTTTCTTTCTTTCTTCTTTCTTTCTTTCCTTCTTATCTCATGCCATTCTTTTCCCTTTGTTTATTTCTTTGCTTCCTAGCCTTCTCTTTTTTTTTCTTCGTTTAGTTTATCTCTTTCTTTTACCATCCTTTTCTTTCCTTTATTCTCTACATCGTTTGCAATTTCTTTCTTTCTCTTTGGAATCTCACGCAATTTCTTCCTTTATTTTCGTTTCCTTCTTGCTTACAATTTTCTTTCTTTCTTTTTCTTTCTTACTTCCTTATTTTCTTTTTCCATTTTCATAGTTTTTTCCACTTTTTTAATTTCCAGCCTGTTTAAAATTTCTTTCTTTTTCTTTTTTCTTTCTTTCCTCCGTTTCCATTCTCATAATTATTCATTACTTGCTTTTCCTTCTTGCTTACAATTTCTTTCTTTCTCTATCATCCATTCTTTCTTTCTTTCTTTCTTTTCCATTCTCATATCTATTCTTTTCTTTCTTTTCCTTCTTGCTTACAATTTCTTTTTTCTTTCTCTTTCTTTCTTTCTTTTCCATCTCAATAGTTTTTTCCACTTTCTTTAATTTCCCACTAGTTTAAATTCCTCTCTCTCTCTCTCTCTTTCTTTCTTTTCTATTCTCTTGGGTCTCCATTTCTTTCTTTTCCTTCTTTCTTACGATATATTTCCCTTTTTCTTTGATTTTTCTTTTATTCATCCTTCTCCTTTCTCATAATTTTCATACTTTCTTTAGTTTTCCTGCCTGTTTTAAACTTGCTTTTTCTTTCTTTCTTTCTTTCTTTCTTTTCCATTCTCGTATGTATTCTTTTCTTTCTTTTCCTTCTTGCTAATAATTTCTTTCGTTCTCTTTCATTCGTTCATTCACTTTTCTTTCTTTCTTTCTTTCTTTCTTTCTTTCTTTTACATCATTATAGTTTTCCCTTTCTTTTCTTCCTTGCTTACAATTTCTTTCTTTCTGATTCTTTCTTTCTTTCTTTTTCATTCTCAGTTATTCTTTTCTTGCTTTCCTTCTTGCTTACAATTTCTTTCTTTCTATTACATTCATTTTTCTTTCTTTTTCTTTTCTTTTTCACTCTCATAGTTTTCCTCTTCTTTCTTTTCCTTCTTGCTTACAATTTATTGATCATTCTTTCTTTTCCATTTACATAGGTTTTTCCACTTTCTTTAGTTTCCTATTTGTTTAAAATTTCTTTCTCTTTCCTTCTTTCTTTCTTTCTTTCTTTCTTTCTATTCTCATAGTTTTCTTTTTCTTTCCTTTCTTTCTTACAATTTATTTCTCTTTCTTTCTTTCTTTTCTATTTTCATACTTTTTAACTTTCTTTAATTCCCTGCCTGTTTAAAATTGCTTTCTCTTTCTTTCTTTTTCATTCTTTCTTTTTTTATTTTCCTTTTTCTTTTCCATTTTCATAGTTATTCGTTTCTTTCTTCTCTTATTGCTTACAATTTACTTCTCTTTCTTTTTTTCTTTCTTTTCCATTTTCATAGATTTTTTTTCACTTTCTTTAATTTCCTACTTTTTAAAAATTTTTATCTTTCTCTTTTTTCTTTCTTTTCCATTCTCATGTTTTTCCTTTTCTTTCTTTTCCTTCTTTCTTACAACTTCTTTCTCTTTCTTTCTTTCTTTCTTTCTTTCATTCATTCATCCTTTTCCATTCTCATAGTTTTCCTTTTCTTTTCCTTCTTCCTTACAATTTCTTTCTTTCTCTTTCTTTCTTTATTTCATTAATTCTTTTCCATTCTCATAGTTTTCCTTTTCTTTCTTTTCATTCTTTCTTACATTTTCTTTCTCTTTCTTTCTTTCTTTCTTTCTTTATTGCATTAATTCATTCTTTTCCATTCTCATGGTTTTCCTTTTCTTTCTTTTCCTTCTTGCTTACAATTTTTTCACTTTCTTTCTCTCTCTCTCTTTCTTTCTTTCTTTCTTTCTTTTCCCTTTTAATATTTTTTTTTACTTTCTTTAATTTCCCACTTTCTTACAATTTCTTTCTCTTTCTTTCTTTCTTTCTTTCTTTCTTTCATTCATTCATTCTTTTCCATTCTCATAGTTTTCCTTTTCTTTTCCTTCTTCCTTACAATTTCTTTCTCTTTCTTTCTTTCTTTATTTCATTAATTCTTTTCCATTCTCATGGTTTTCCTTTTCTTTCTTTTCCTTCTTGCTTACAATTTTTTCACTTTCTTTCTCTCTCTTTCTTTCTTTCTTTCTTTCTTTCTTTTCCCTTTTAATATTTTTTTTTACTTTCTTTAATTTCCCACTTTCTTACAATTTCTTTCTATTTTTACTTTTTCTCGTTTTTCTTTCTTATTTATTCTAACACATTTTCCTTTTTTTGTTTCATCCTTGTTTGCAATTTCTTTCTTTTTCTTTCTTACTTCTTTTTCTTTCTTCAGCTTGCCTCTTCTTTTTAATTCCTTTCTACTTTTCTTTCTTTCCTTTGTTTCCTCCTTGCTTATATTTTCTTTGTCTCTTTCTAATCCCAGTCCTTTTTTTATTTTTCTCTTTCATTTTGCTTTTTATTTTATTTTTTTCATTTACGTATAATCTCTTATATTTCTCTTTCGTTATCTCTTTTGCTCTTTCCTTCGATGTTTATTTCCTACCTTAAAACCTTTTTTTTATGTCCTTCTTCTGGTTCTTTCCTCTTTTTCTCATTAGAAACATTTCTGTCTAATTTCTACTTTCCGCTAACAACAACGCCGCCGACCCTTCCATCGCCATTTCCTGACTGACACTTGTTCCGCGGGGCCATGATGACACCTGTACACGCATCTGATTCCCTTGAACAAGAAAGATTCAAAATGACGAGGGAAACAGCATTGGAAATGTGGCGTGTGGTAGGGTACGCTGATTCACCCCCGTTGTTTTGTTCGATTCAAATTGACTGAGAACAAGTACAGACCAACTAATGCAGCAGTTTAACGAAAGGAGTAAATGAAGGTGAAAACAAAAAAGAAAGAAAAAAAAACAGAGTAAAAAGCGATACAAAATGGCGTCGAATTGGATTGTAAGAGAGGTTAGGGTTTTTTTAGCACTAAAACTTCATTAGCACACGGAATTGATTAATTATTCATGTTGATAATGACGTCAAAGTCTATAGTTTTCTTGAGCAGAATCATTAAGAAGATGTCAGCTTCCCACCAATCCCCGAACCAATCACAAGGCTTATTAGATTCTTTCATTTTTTTGTCTCACCTCCTACTTGTTATTGCCTTTACTGTCTTTAATGCTACAGATTTCATTTTATTCAAACTCAGATTACATTTATCAAATATGTTCTTTAGTTATATCGGCAAAGTGAAATATTCGATAACGTATTTCTGTTATTTTCATTACTGCGTTAATCTAGTGCCGTTGACAAAAGTAACCTGGCCGTTCGTCTCGAAAAGGACCTCCAATCGGTTGTGAACTGGGGCAGGAATTGGCTGGTTAACTTTAACGCCTCAAAAACAAAACTGCTCTCTATTACTCATCACAGAGAAGAATCCCTGCCCCCCCATTAGAATGTCTGGCGCACACTTTCTCGAGAGCTCCTCTTTGCGACGACTCGACCTTACATTGACTGCTGACCTGAGATGGAACAAATACATTAAGTCAATAGCTTCGTCCACCGCAAGGAAAGTTGGCTCACTGTGCCGCGCCAGGAAATTTTTCTCGCCAGAGTCGATCCTTCAAATCTACAAATCACCCATTCGTCCTTGCATGGAGTATTGCTGCTATATATAGTCTGGTGCCACTTATTTTTGTCTCAAGGTTCTTGATAAGATACAGATATGCAACGTAGTTGGCCCCGATCTGGCCGTCGCCCCCCTCTGTCTTTTTTACGAATACTTTCATGGTAACTGCTCCGAGAAGCTGCTTTCGCTGGTTCCCAGACTTCATGAATTTAAGCGTTCAACTAGGCTAACATCTCGCTCTCACCCTTTCACTGTCGAAACTGTTAAATGTAGCCGTCTCTTCTACTCCAATAGCTTCATGTATCGCACCTCTCGCCTGTGGAACTCCCTCCCCTTTTCCTGTTTTCCTGGTAGCTATAATCTGCAACTATTCAAATGTAATGTCAATCGAGATCTCCAGATGCCCTGATCTATCCCCTATCCTTCTCTTCATCCTTTCCTCTATCACTCCTATTTGCTCTAGCTCCAAATCTCTGTAACCCCTTGCGTGCTAGTAGCTTCCCGCCTTGCTTGGGTTGAAACGCTTAAAAAAAGCTACTATTTCTGCTCATATCTTGAACATCCATTTTGAGGCGTGGAATGATTATACCATTCTTCTTTAATATCAGATTTCAACGCTGCACTTCACAATCTCTAAGACTTTAATCTTAAGTTCTGATCCCAATCTACCTGTTACGAAACACTTACTTTGAACCTTTACTATATTTTATATGCATCATTATCATCGTTACCATTTTCTCAAAATATTTTCCTGGTAGTCATTAGCGCTCATCATTTTGCTATCACCGTCTAAGGCATAGTCCTCTCCAAAGACTTGGCCTTTGAGTGGCTGCTTTTATTGTTCTCCTAATCGCATGTAACATAACAATCCGATTTAAGTAGAGTGATTCCCTGATCATCGTTTTCACATCAGTCCGGAGTTGTTGATCATCTCCCCTGGTTGTATGGCCAGGGTATTCCTGTGATACCTGTGATAGAGTCTGGTTCGGAAATCTTTGGCTTGACATCTCCATGTCTGTTTATTCAGCCTGCTCTGCCATGCTGGCTTAGAAAAAATCGGTAAAAAGATGTCGTATTCCTACACTAGGATTGGAAAGTTTAATGTATGAGCAGGTTCTATAAACTGGGTTTACTCGTGCCAGATATCAACCCTAGGATTTAAAAACCACGATATAGCTTTTTAGATCAAAACTTTGTCTCCTTCTTCTAGGCGAGTTGCCTTCATTACATAAAGGAAATCTAATCTTCTTCTATCCCATAATTTCGGTTTGAAACTAGGCCTTTTCTTTCTCTTAAGTGGACTGCACTTCTACTCTAACGAATTCCATAGACTCGATTTAAGCTTACGCCTCCTGGTATTGCTAAACGGTCTCCCATCTAAGTCTTAACTCCCGTGTCCCATTAGAGTTGTTTGCGCACCACATTTACGGCAACAGTAGCGTGGTAGCAGTGGGTTTGTCTAGGGCTGGTTTTGAGTTGACTTTCTCATAGACTGGTTACTACCTATGGCTAGATAACTCAGCTAGAGAACGGAGAAAAGAAGAGATTTATGTATTTATGACAAGGTGAACACACCTGACTAACCTGGAATTTGAACTCGGCTTGCGGATTCTAATTTTCCTGCTGATATCCGATACACTACCTGCTCATCCGTGCTACGTACTGACCATTAATGTTAGTAATTCTCAAAAAGCAGAAATTTTAAATCCTCAGTTCCAGGCCGTATGTATTTAAGTGCTTATTACTGGCTTATAACCCCTGCCAAACCTAAATCTCATTGACTCTTACGAATACCTGAATTTTATTAGCAAATTTTTTTTCGCTTACAATCAGCAGCTTTCGATTCAGTGTCCCGTTGGAAGCAGCCATTACTATTCTGACTACGAATAATCAATGCCACAAATACTTTCAATGTCTTTAATGTATATCATTCTTTATTTATCTCTTCTTTGACCGAAGTTATTTTAATATATATATATATATGTACATATACATATATATATATATATATATATATATATATATATATATATATATATATATATATATATATATATATATATATATATATATATATATATAATACAGAGGATGTTTCTGTGCCTGTATGTCTGTCTGTGTGATACCTTTTCCCTCGAGATCCATCCTACAGATGTTTAGCAAACTTAGCATATACATTGAACTATGTAAGAGATAGATTCTTAGCGTAAAAAATCGCTATTTTTTTTAAAAATCAATAATCGATAAAGCCGATCAAATAATCGATAAATTCAACTTTTTCCCCCGATTTCGTTTAAACTCGGTATGTAGTTTACTTACATCATGATGAGCTAAACGATACCTTATTTTCAATTCTATGCTACTGCGTTTAGCGAAAAACAGCGAAAAACTAATAATTGATTTCAACATAAATCGATTTCAACACATTTTTAAACTAAAAACTCCCTCAAATTTCAAGCAAAATAATACAAACTTCACTCACTTGTAGCCAACAATAAGTTGATTGTCTAACGGTCATTTAACTTGATAACTGAGTACTCATATAGTGAAAACCCGCGTAAATAGCAAAATTGGCGATTTTTACTGGTTTCATTCTTATTATTCATTGATCTTTCAACCAATTTCATCAAAATTAACAATTGCTTTATAAATGTATCCTCTTTTACATCCCTGGTAGCACACTGGCAAATTGAATTTCAAAAACTCCAAAATAATTGTGGTCTGAAGTGGGTCTTCATGTTGCCTGTTTTACCCTTTCATGTCCTCGGCTAACTTCGATTGAATAAATACAGACGACTTATGTTATATTAGTAACTGCATTCATTCAAAATGTTTTTTAATGAAAGTACTTTAAAGTAATTGAAGAAGATAGACTCTGTTACATCTGAACATGATGCTGTTTTTGCTCCATTCTAATTGAACGCTTTTTCTGATCGACCAGCTGGGTAGGGCTGCTAGTCTTAACTATTTTCGATCTATCTCGGATTTAATTTATTTCGTTATACACTTGAACACTCTTAATCTTATATCCATCTTTGATTCCCGTTTCTTAATTCGATTGCATTTTTATTTAAATACTATCCCGAGAACTGGAGTCAGTTCTTAAATATCTTCGACAGATCCAAACTTTAATATGGATGTCATGCACAGCACCAAACCTTTTCAGAAATATCTAAAATGCCACCTATATACAACCGCTTTCTCAGATCAATGGTTAAAAACGGCTTCAAATGAATGAAACCTGTAGCTCTTAGCGAGGATCATCCTACTTCGAATACTGTTAACTGATGCTATACAGTCACAAAGAGATTTACCAAATAGCAAAACCACATCATTTGGAGACGTACAATAGCAGCAATAACTAGAATTGGATATAATGATATAATCAAAATATTGATTTTCACACTACCTTAAACAAAAGGTTGGGAAGGAAACCTCAATCAATAATAGAAAGGGGACTTGAGAAAACATCCCTGACACACCTACAAGTATGAATCAAATCATTATAATATAGAGTTTAACTATTTTTTATTCCGTCTTAAAAATACGACATTACTTTCCGAATAACCTAAAGTGTGTTAATGTGTGTGCGCGCGCACGCGCGTGCATTTGCGTATGAATGGAAAACATCACGAGAAAAGAAAAAGTAATTATTTCATGGTAGCGTTACAGAATCCGAGACAAAGTCGTTTATTAAATAACAGAAACACTTTACTTGAAGAATTCTAACAGCAGCAACAACTAAAATGGATAGCATATGTAACTAGAAGCGGAAATAAAGGTTATAACCAATATAATCACTTTCCACACTACCATAAACAAAAGGTTAGGAAGGAAACTACCATCAACATTAGAATGAGTTCAAACATTGGTTTGAGTAACCTATTTTATTAAAAACTCTTTTGAAAGAAAATTTTATAATTTTCAATCTGTTTAGGACCACATCACGTTGAAGCACCAGTTCTCGCACAATCACCGAAGTTAAGCAACGTTGAGCCTGGTCAGTATCTAGATGGATTAACACTTCGGTATACCAGGTGATGTAAGCTTGGGTGTGTGTGTATCCGTGTGTGTGTGTGTGTGTGTATCCGTGTGTGTGTGTGTGTGTGTGTGTGTGTGTGTGTGTGGTGCAATGGATAACTGTTCCGAATTTGAAATCAGAGAGCCGAGTTCCAATTCCAGTCGCGTTTGTTATATACGCTTAGCCGCAAATACCATCGGGAAAGGTAAGAATCTCTCTCCCCTAGCTATGGGCTAATTAGTAGGGCTTGCAACAGTAAAACATTATTATCTCCAAAACATTATTAAAATCCAAAAATATTTTTTGGCTTTAAATAACCTGCAAAAGATTGATAAGCCGTAAAAAAAACTCATTCAATCAATAAATAAATTTCAACCTACAGTAACGCTAACTGTTCGATCAATGAGCGTCGAATGTTTCCTTATAAGTAAACGGCTTATCTTACTATTACCAATAACAATATTTTTTTCTAGCAAAAACTTTGATATCACATTTACAAATACGAATCAAATTATACAGGTTTTAGCTGATTTTTAAATGGATTTGATCCAAAAATCAATTTATTAAGATAAATGTCATATAAAGTAAAATTTGAGTAATTCAATAAGAAAATGGAATAAGAATCTGTGTTTCGATCTCTAAAAGGACTTCATCAGAATAATGTAATGTTTTTATTGATGGAATTATATATATGTAGGAGTAGATGAAATATAAACATAAAATCCATTTTATTATGCACCTAGAGAAAACGCTGAAGATGGAGGGACGTTAAATTTTAAATCTTAAAATTTTTTATGCCCAACGTGTCTAGATACACAATTCAGCCGATCTCATTCAGTTTCCAACCGCTTTTTATCGATATTGTTTATTATAATATAAATTTTAACTGCTTTTTATTCCGTCTTCAAAAAAGCGACATTATTTTCTGAATACTTTAGCGTGTGTGTGCGTGCGTGCGCGTGTGTTGATTGTGCGTGTGTGTGTATGTGTGTGTGTTTACATGTTTGCGTATGAATGAAAAACATTGAGAGAAAAGAAAGAGTAAATTATTTCGTGGTTGCGAAGAGAGAGAGAGGGGGAGTAGCGTATAATCCTAACACATTTCTGCAAACTTGAGTCAGGCATTATCTTCGGCGACCGTGCGTGTTTCAATGTATATTTGGGCATCAAATTATGTTCCGTCCACAGCTGTCCAGATAAACCCTGACATCATACTGTCCGGCTGGTTCGTTAAAGCCTCCATCTCTTCCACTGCGCCCTCATACCGCCTGACCATAACGTTCCCTCTAGCTGTTCAATCTCCGTCCCACGGCTGGCATCTTGCTTACCTCCACCTCAACATACTTGCCCGCTCTTCACACCTCATCACTTGGGCAAACAGGTCGCTATTTACCTTCACCCAACCGACTTGCCCCTTCTCAACAGTCGAACCTTTGTTCACACGGTGAGAGCTATGGTAAAACCTGATGTTTTCCCGAAACGTCCTTATAAGCACGACAACACTATGTGCTTAAGGATTTACACACATTAACACTTCCTTAGCATTTTGACTTTCATTCTTACCCCACCCCTAAAACCTGACACACACACACTTACCTGTTCCCAGGATCGCTGTCAGAGAAGAGAATAGATGACCAGATTCTTCTATATAAACAGAACCCGATAATTTAGCGTTCAAATCTTTCAATGGGCATCGTGACGACTGGAATAGTTTTTTGTTTTTTTTTTTACAGTCTAAATGTCTAGATGTAACCGCAAGTTCTATGTTAATAGTTTCTTCTGTCGTACTTCTCGCTTCTGGAACTCTCTTCTGGCTTCTTGCTTCAATTTTGATTATCAAAAATTAAAATGTAATGTCAATCGTTATCTTCTGTCTTCTTAATTCTGGTTCTTTTATTGTTCACTCTTCTTAATAGTATTTTCTTGCATTCTCTAACACCCAGTAACCCTCTGCGTCTTATTCGCTTTATTGCCTTTCTTGGGGTGAAATGACTGAAATTCTCAATCACTGCGTAGATTATCCACTATGGCGTCGCGTTATATCTGCGCTGGAGCTGTTTAATTCTCTCTTCCCAGCTTTGACAGAGTCCAAAAGCGTATATGCTGTCTGGTGTGCGATAAATTATTTTCAACTGAACAGCCTCCTTCTCACGGCCATTCCCATAGCAAATGTTTTAACAATCGATATTCTATAGTTCCGCCACTTCAGACATTTTCAGCTAGGTCCCACCATGCTACGTACACAGGGTCGAATCATCTTCATTACCTTTGTATTCCATTTGTAAGTAGTAAGTTCCAGTCGAAGAGCTTCTTCCTAAGAGCCGTTGCTTTGCGGAACAGACTCCCGAATGTTTGCTTAAATTTCTTAAATTAGAATCAGAAAGTGACAGTTTAAATTTCTGTGGCATATCATGAGGAAAGAGGATTACTAAAACATTAACCGCTTCAATTCTAAAACAATTTTTATTTACCCTTTATATCCTCATAATCTAGATTTCTTACGCTCATGAAACCACATTAGGAATTAGCTCATCCGTGATATACTAACAATTAAATAGCAGAAAAAAAGGACGAGAATAAATCAAGTAAATTAATTCTAAAAAGGAATTGTGACTGAACACATGTTTCTGTATTTAGGCACCAAATTCTCTTTAAACCATTCCTGATTAAATAACTTATAGTCATTATGTCAGCTTATTTTTAACATAATCCGTTCATAATATTACAATAGAATATTACAACATAGAAGAAAAATTCCATAGTGGATATTATTTTTCACGTTCTAATGAACGCTAAGCATGACTCAACCGTTGCATTTAAAAACAAAAAGAAAAAATACAGTAATGGATAGCAGTACACAGTTTTGTATTACTACTTGCACCCCTGAAGATGATCTCGGAAGAAGATCGAAAGTACTTAGGAAATAAAAACGATTTTTACGTTATAGCACATTTCTCATATCATTTATTTGCAATAAACGAATGTTATTCGTAAGTGTGAACGGATTATGTTAAAAATAAGCAAACATAATGTCTGTAATTTACGAGGGTCATTCAATAAATGAGTTGAATTTTTCGGTATAAGGACTTCTAATACAGATAGAAGCTTACTCTTTTTTATTATTTTTTTGTTTTACTTCTTTTTCAGATGGATTTAATTTCTTTTGCAGATTAAAAAAAACTTTGAGTTTTGGCGATTAACAAAGATGGCCAACCAAGAAGCATGCTCCAGGATTGAACAGCGGTCAGTTATCAAGGTTTTGGTTGCTGAAGGGTGCAAACCAGTTGAAATTCATAGGAGAATATCAACTGTGTATGGTGCCACATGTTTCAGCCAAACAAATGTCTACAAGTGAGCTAAATTGTTTAAAGAAGGACGGAGCAGTGTTGAGGATGAAGACAGGCTTGCGAGGCCTACAGAAGTGAGGTCTCCTGAGGTGATCGAATCAGTCAATGACCTCATTCAGTCTGACAGAAGGGTGACAGTGGATGACATTGCAAGGACTTTGAGCTTATCTGTTGGGACAAACGCAGGGGTCATCAGTCAGAAGGAGTCATCTTGCATCATGACAACGCAAGGCCTCACACAGCAGCCCAAACGGCGCAGACCATCAACGAGCTGGGCTGGGAACTGCTCCCTCATCCCCCTTACAGCCCAGACCTTGCCCTTTCAGACTTTCACCTGTTTGGTCCCTTGAAAGCGTTCACGAGAGGCACGAAGTTTAAAAGTGACGATGAAGTCAAAAGTGTTGTGAGCGACTGGCTGAGACATCAGTACAAAGATTTTTACGAATACGGAAGCTTGTGTACAGATGGGAAAAGTGTGTGACAGTGCTGGGAGACTATGTCGAAAAATTTTTTAAAAAGTAAGATTCTATCTGTATTAGAAGTCCTTATACCGGAAAATTCACCTTATTTATTGAATGACCCTCGTATTTAATCAGACATGCCTAAAAGAGAACTAATATTATATACAAACATAGTATTGTTGCCATATCTGGGCTGGAGCTGCAACATCTACTCTTTCAAGTCTCATCTGAGTTCAAAAGCCTTATAGACGATTAATTATCTTCAAACCCTACAACCTCTTTCTACACAGGCACAATGTCGCACACCTATCGCTACTCGATTGCTATTTCATTCGGAAATGTTCTAACGATTTACATTCTCGATTTTCCACTGTCTATATATGTTAAGCTAAAACCTCTTATGCTATATACAACTAGTCGAATCTCCTCCATTGCCTTCGTATTCCATTTGTAAGCATTAATTTCCATTCGAAGTGCTTCTTCTCGAGAGCTGCTGCTTTGTTCAAGTGACTTCCGAGAGAATGCTTCCTTGATCACTACAATCTTAGCCTCTTCAAGTCTAGGGTCCACTGTCTACACTTCTTATCTCATACTGTTAGGTCCATAAAACAACTTCATTCAGTAATCCTCTATATTCAGTGGCTCTTGGGTCTTGTACTGTGTGAAAATCATTTTAAACAAGAAGCAAAAAAAGTTATGCAGATCAATGTGGACAAAATGTTGTCCTACGGTTATGGTAATTTACCCACGCACGCATGGAATCTCCCAGCTATAAATAGGAGCAGGTACTGCCTTTTGGAGGGTAAAGTTTCTAGAAGTCAGCTCTGACAGTCGGACCGAACATTCTTGCTGTAACACTCTCATTTGCGTATGTTTGTATTACTGTTTCTGCTAATATATTTGTTTAACTCAATTCCTCTCTTCTGTCCCTAACAAGGTCAAAACACCTACGAAAATAAAGGATAGGATGTTTTCTTTTATATAAAACAACTGCGATTAAAAGTTATATTTCTTTTAATTATCTGTCAAGAACTGCGTGTCGACACCAAATTCTGGTCTTTCCTCCAAAGAAAGATTTAATAAAATTATTCTAACTGGATATCTATGATGAGTTGATAGGCGTGAAGAATACAGGCAGTTAAAGACGATGCAGCGATTAAAGAAAGATTCCGAGACATGATATTAAAGGAAGTGAAAATAAAGAATTAGCCATCAATTGTAACAAGACTAAATTTATGGTCGTTAGCAAAAGGTACACCGCAAGATTCGAGTTACGAATTGGGGACGTCAAAACCAAGAAAGCAGGAAAATCTGTAAAGTTTTAAGGGAGGAAGGAAAATTTGGCATAAATCTGAAGTTGCATTGAAAGAAAGAAATATGTTTTCTAAAAACTAAGCAAAATAATAAATAAAAAAAAGAAATTTCGTTAGAAACAAAAGAAAGGAATGCTGAACTTTTATGTGATACAGGTCCTCCTATATGGCCGTGAATTTTGGACAGTTGTCTCGCAAATGAAGAGGAGACACGTGGCAGCAGAGATGTTGTTCTACAGAAGGATACTGAGAATGCTATTGTGGCAGCAATATTTAATTTAACCAATAGTAGACTTATAAAAGTGTTAGATTCTGGTGAAAGAAATTGTCTAGCACGACACAGGAAATAAACTTTCCTAGCAATTGATTCAATATAATCGATCTTCTTCATATCAGCAAAGAATGTGAAAATGAGTTACTCTCATGGAGGTTAGCATCAGCCATTCTGATGAAAAATCAAAAGTAATGCGAACATTGAGAAGCCTAATATAAAATCACCGTCACTTATCAGTAGTGCACTTTTTCCATGTTGTATTTTCTCCATATTTACAGCTAAGACATTTGATGCTATATACACCGGGTTGAATCACTTCCATTCCATTGCTATTCCATTTGTAAGCATTAAAGTTACAAATTTCAGCCGACATAACGCTAACTGTTCGATCAATGAAGGTCAAATGTTTCCTTATAAGGAAACGGCTTATCTTACTATTACCAATAACAATATTTTTTCTAACAAAAACTTTGATATCACATTTACAAATACGAATCAAATTATTTTAATGTAGATTTTGAACTGCTTTTTAAACGGGTTTGATCCCAAAATCGATTCACTAAGATGAATGTTATATAAAGTAAAATTCGAGTAATTCAATAAGAAAATGAGAAAAATTTATGTAACGTGTTTCGATCGCTCAAAGGACTTCATCAGAATAATGTAATGTTTTTATTGATGGAATTATATATATGTAGAAGTAAATGAAATATAAACGTAAAAGACACTTTTGTTATCCACCTAGAGAAAACGCTGAAGATGTAGGGACGATAAATTTTAAATTTTAAAACTTTTGATGCCCAACGTGTCTAGACACACAATTCAGCCGATCTCATTCAGTTTCTAACCGGATTTTTTTTTATTGATGTTGTTTTTAAATATCCCATACTGCAAAAATAGATTTACTGAGAAAGGTGAAATATTGTAAAACTTCGGACGTAAATTCTCGCGGGAAGCTAAAAAAAATGCCAATTTCGATGCCAATATCCATCTGATTCGAGAATTGTAAAATGCAATAAAGATTGAAGAGGCAGACTTTGTTGGTTGTATTTAATAACTTCTGTTTGCTGCTTAAATATTAGTACCGACAAGATCTGTCGAAAAATTTTCAAATAAAATGTACATTGGCATCGAAAAAAAGCCCGACGTTCATGTTTCTTCGTTTTTTTTCGTTCAAGTACTTTCGACCGTCTCTGTTATTATCAAGAACCATGTGCTGTTCGTGTGGTAAGGAAATTTATGTAGGCTACAGCCTAGTCATGTTTGGAAAGATAAAAATTTAAAACCGTAGCTTGAATTGTCTCCTGTCGAAACAGTAGACTGACTTGTCACCTGCCAAAGCTCAGTGTAATTGGTGCACATGTCCATCAGCACATCAAGAACAACAGAAATGTAACCACCAGCATGAGAATAATATTGCATGACTGATTTCAATGCCCTCCTATATATATATATATATATATATATATATATATATATATATATATATATATATATATATATAATATCGCACATTCAGGGCTCGTGTTGATAAAATAGTGCTCGATGTAAAATAGCAGAGCCATAAATTATATATTAATAATAAATACAGATTTTTTTCATATATTTTGTTTCATATGAATTTTATCAAGCATGTGTATATGCAGATACTTTTGTTTGTGTTTTTTGTAAATCTGGTAATATCCATATGTATCCATATATATATATATATATATATATATATATATATATATATATATATATATATATATATATATATATATATATATATATAAAAGAAAAATTAAATTAAATTAAAAATAACATCTAAAGCATTTAATTTTTAAAATCAGATCAGAATGAATTCTCAAATAAAAATAATAATCTAGCGTTCATTACATTTTTATTTTTATTTTTTGTTAAATAAAGCGTTTGGTAAAAATCGCCTGAGGATACCGTCAGGGTGAAACCAAGGTAGCGTATTCAATAGACCACCTGATTTTTTAAGTATATATATATATATATATATATATATATATATATATATATATATATATATATATATATATATATATAAAAGTGAACGTAGAAGTCAACACTTAGAGGCGACTGTCTGTTTCATGCTATATAGTTAGAACAAACCACGACAATCAACCCCAAAATCGAACAAATAGCTTATTTATCTTCCCAATAAAAAACAAAACTATTAAATAAGCTATATAAACAAATTTTTACTACGTTAATAAAAACACCGATCAAAATAAAAATAAAATAGTAATAAAACAATAAATAAATATATAAGATAAGAAATAAAAAATAAAAATAAAAAATAAAAACCATAAAAATAATTTAACCCAAATAAATAAATAAACAAATAAACGACTTCCGGTAAAATAACCGCCAAAATAGACTAGCCACAAAGCAACACTGACCCGTATATATAAATAGCTGAGAAAAATAACAGCACTCGTGACCTGACGATTGCATCTAGCATGAAACAGACTGTCGCCTTCTATGTTCACTTTTATATCTACACACGCTCTATCTCTGATATTGAGCACATTATCCAGTAAATATAGCACATTTTAAGGACTATATTTCTTCATATATATATATATATATATATATATATATATATATATATATATATATATATATATGTATGGTAATACTCGTTTGGAAAACCTCGGATAGCTCACCTTGTAGCAGAACAAATCGATACCCAAGGAAAAAATTGGAAATAATAAAAGAAAGAACCAAGAACATTAAGAATTTATAAAACGCAAAATCAGAAACTCTTAGTAGATGCAGGCATAGTAAAGACTGGTGATTAGAATAGAATTTTTTTTTGTTTTGTTTTTTTTTGTCTCCTTATTGGCTTATCAATAAAGTAACATACACATTTTGTTTTGTTTTTTTGTTTTTTGTCACGTGGTTATGGTTTCATTTGTTTTTTATCAATACATACTGTTTCGTAATTTTCCTTTTTAGCAAATTTTACCCTGAAGATCCGTTTAGGTGAAACCTATGTAGGTTTGTCTGGCTCCTTAGGATTATTCTAGTATATATATATATATATATATATATATATATATATCATTAAAAACTACAGACAAGGTGCTTTATTTAGTTTTTTGTACAATTTCTCATGCGATCTAATTTTTTTTTCTTTTTGGATGATAAATTATATAAAAACTGTCCGAATGTTCTTTTTATCCGAGCGCTTACGGCTATATATTTAACCATTTTCAAGGATTATATTTTAACTGTTAAAATTAGAAATAGTTTGTAGTATGTATGTTTTATAAAATGTTTTTAATTTTTTTGTTTCAAAACACGGCCAAGATATTATGTCCATGTTCAAAGTTAATATTATTAATATATATATATATGATAAATGCGAATGCCAGTGTGTCACTGTGTCACACTTTTTCAACTTTCTTCCTAGAGGCTGTAGCCCAAAATGCCATACCATCCGACGCCGTGAGCAAATTAAAACATTCCGGCCCGGATCCGGACGTGCAATCCTGAAATTTGGAATTGCCAAATTTATATTATTGCCATTGCTTTCGCCGATTTTTTTACGTGATTTTTTGCTAAAAAAATTTTTTACGATAACTTATTCTTAGAACTAGGAAATACATTTGAGAATAATCGAAATTAATTGCGAAATCCAGCGAAAATTAATCGTTTATACGGAAAGTAAGGATCTATGTCTATCAAATTTTCTTTAAATTAAGTGGCGGTAGAAGAATTATCTTTGAACTTTTAAAAGGTAAGCTTAAGTATTAATGCAATACTTTTAGGTTCTTCTGTAGTTTATTGTTACCTATCACATTTATTCCTCCCTACTTATTGTGACGAAGACCCAGACAAGGGCACTCCGCGGGAGCTAGCGTAAGGGCGTCTCTTAAGCTAGTATATATATATATATATATATATAATATATATATATATATATATATATATATATATATATTCAAGTGTGTTTGGTTGAATAATATGGACATTATGTTTATTTATTTTTATTTTAATCCTCTCAAATTCATGGAGCAATTACTTAATGTTGCTATTAATTTCATTAAGGAAGACGCCGTAGTTTTTTTTTTTCATTTCTTTTATTTTTCCATGTAAATTAAATCTCAGCCATATATATATATATATATATATATATATATATATAAGTAACGAAAATATTGGTAATCCGTATGGATAATCTCAAGGAGGATGAAATCCTCAGAACTCAATGTTAAGTCAGAGCGAATAATTTAATTTAAAGAAAAACAGACCACTTTCAGGCTCCATTGTAATAATTTATTTCACCAGAGAAAAATAAAATTCTCTGGTGAAATAAATTATTACAAACGAAGCCTGAGAGGGGTCCGTTTTTCTTTAAATTAAATTAAATTAAAATAAGATATATATATATATATATATATATATATATATATATATATATATATATATATATATATATACACACACACACACACATATATATATATATATATATATATATATATATATATATATATATATATATATATATATATAGGGTGCATGAAATCAGTTATGCACTATTATTTCTATGTATACATGGTTTATATATGCAGGCGCTCTATCTCTGCATATTGAAAAATTCTTATCTCACATATATACCAAATTATTAAACAATAAAATTTAATATGTGATGTGAGTGTCTGTGTGTGTCTGTGTGTGTCTGTGTGTACATAAAAATTGAAAGAGAGAGACCGACAGACTTACAGACAAAAAGAAAGTATATTTGATATAACAATGGCATATCGGGAATCCTCTATTCCATAATGATGTTCATAATGAAAGATATTTGTAAGTAATGACCAGGATTGAACAAATGACCAGCGGAAGTGCGAGGTGCAAATTGTTTGGATCGCTTCTAAACTGTCTCTTTTCCCGGATACGATAAAACAGGGTTTTTTTAATAATTGCTATCACAATACGTCAACGCTAACTAGTTGTGTATATGTTGTAGGCGATGCTGAAACTGCCGTAAAGCATAATTACGTGAAGAGAGACGTAACGAAAAATAAACAGGCATCTTTTCGGCGACGTAAACATTTCAAGAATGAGTTTTATTTTTTTTTTCAGGCCTTAATTTTATCAAATCTATCTCCTGTTCTGTTAATAAAGCCGTATCCAGAACACGAACATTTATAAATTTTATAAATATAATATGAGAATCATTGATAAAGAAATGACTACAAGGCCTCAGCTTCAACAGTAGTAAATAAAAGGAAAGGCGGTGGTGTAGGCGTTCAAGTGTGACAGCAACGACAGCAATAAGAACATTAAGATTTAGGCCGCAACATCTAGGTTCGTGATTGTACGATGCGGTAATAGTCTAGTGAATTAACGCGTTGCCTCCTCAATTTACTGGTTTAATAATTGTGAGTTCAATCCTCGGGCCAGGTAGTATAACTGAGAGCAATAACTGAGAAGTAATAATAAAAAAGGAACAAAATAATATCTGCCTTATACATAAACAGGAGAATGAAAACAGCGTAGCCCCGTAAATTAAATAAGTTTTCGGTTCGAAATTCCTTGAAGCTTATCCAGATCAACCGACAGCTGAAGAAGGCTGGCGAGCACAACTGTCAAAAAGTTGCTATGATGACAAAAAAAGATTAGGAAAGAAATCCGAATAAAAACCATTTTATTTCTTATATCACGAACCAAAATGAACTCGACATGTTTGTTTTTTAAATGAAAAGAAAATGATTAATTTCAAAATCTTTTATTATTTCAAATATATAATACATAAATTTCTCAAACAAAAATAATATAAATATTACTTACTTTATTAAAACAAATTCAACAAAAATAACAACATTTACTCACTTTCGTTTAATAGACGTTAAATTATGTCACTTAGCATCTTCCATAATTTACCTTGACTTTCAGTTAGCCTGAAGTATTTTTATGAACGTTCATAAACTTGAAAAAATTTAAAATATTAACATTTTTGTGTTTTTTAAATACGTGTTGAAAAATAAAATCCTTGCATTTGCCTTGATAAAGTCAGTCGGTTAAGAAAAGTTTTCTTTTTTCTTACATATATTCTTTATTTATTCCTATTTATTTATTTAGTTTTCTTACATATATTCTTTATTTATTTTACACCCACCACACGCACACCAAAACACACATATGTAAACATTGACGTCAAAACCCAGCGTCGACAGTCTGTTTAACGCTTAAGGAAATGTTCAGGTCAATCGATTGCGTTTTAGCTTGAAACAGACTGTCGCCGCTGGCGGGTGACTTCAATGTCCACTTTTATATTTACATACAATCTATCCCTGATATTGAGCACTTGAGTAATGTCGTTGAGCTTGATGATTTCGGCAAAGAGCAGTGTCTTTAATTAAGTGTCTTTTGATTTCTTTCGCTTTACACCTCATTTTCTTTTCCTTTTTGCTTGTTGATTTATGGTTTTCTTTTATTTTTATTTTCTTAGGTCATTTGGCAGGCTTTGTGTTGGTTTTACCAATGCTTTAGTTTTTAGTTCTGATACAGACGGAAGAATCGATTCCTATGGGCTATAACAGCTGAGCAAGCAGGCGAGAACTATGGAGATGAGCGCGATTTAACTTGGTATTTTCTTGCTGGGATGAAAGCCTCGGTGCAGGCTTTTACCCAGGAGGAGACCTCGGGCGGACACATTTGAACGAGGTGATTAAAAACCACATTACAAAGGACGTCGCGATAGAAATCACAGAACGAGTTCCAGTCTACGCGTTGATAACAGAAAGATATTCTGTTAGTAGGCGGTTCGTGGCTAGAGTGGAGGTGGAAAGAGATGTTAAATGACACTACCGTGTGATCATAGTTGCCAAGAGGGTAGATTGCATAGCACGACATGGAGATGGAGGTAAAACTGAGGTCGAAAAGGGAAGCATTACCTTCCGGGTTACTGGGCAAACGCGTTGGAAAGTCAATCACTTGCATGAGGGATTTAGTGATTGAACAGCTGAGGGTTTGGGTGCCAACGAGGTCAGTTGCAAAGTGTTTAAACCACATGGTATGCTGGACGTTAAAGTCACCAAAGACGAATGTTTGCAAACGGATGTAGAGAGCTGGCTTTGTCTATATTATCGGAAATTCTATCGAGTACACCACAGTCTTGAGAGGAAGGGGAATGATAGAGAAGGAAGAGATAGCTTACAGAATTGAGGAGACATAGACGGAGACACATATACGAATGGTTTGGAGATTCCAAAGAGAGTTCCTTAACCAGACAGAGATGATCGCGGACATAAACTCACAGGCCATGTATGTGAATTTCAGAGTCCTTTCTAAGGAAAGGAAGGTAGCCGGAAATCGAGAAATCAGAGGAAGAAATAGATTAATGATCTCGCAGAGATCTAGTATATCAGAAGTCTTATAAAAGAGGAAGGATTCCACTCTGCAGAAATTGGTACGAATTCCACGGATCTTGGAGAAGGAAATGTTAAAAGGTTTAAGTGATTTTTTGTGCTGGTTTACGTTAATATTTTTGTTGCTTATTGTCCTGTTGAGTTACATTGGTAAGGAAAAGGCCTAAAGTAATAGCAGCAGCTAGTCATCAAATGTGGCATGAGCAGAAACTGGCACTGACTGCAACATAAAGTAGCCTCGGGCTTGCACACCGGATGTGCATGTAGGGACACCCATCAATGCGCGACATGGTACTGCAAGAACCCCGATAATATGCAACTGTTGATCAGAGCAGCCTCTCAAGACTCTACGAAAGAGTTCGGGCTCCTAACTACCAGCCGGGAACAACAACCAGGGAACTGTCAACACGGTATGAAGAGACGTTACCAGAAACCGAACACACCACAATTGATTTACAACAGCACTACTACTAAGGCTAGAGAAAAGGAAAGGATCCGGGAACCCCTTCCCAAACAGGAAACAATGGATGAGACTCTACTCCTGTTCAAGAGAAGGGAGGGCGTTATTAACCAGGCGATAGGAAAGCTTATCTACTGGATTAAAAAAAAAACAACAAGCAAACAAAAATAAATAACAACGAGTTTGGAAACTCAACGGGTGAGCCAAGCTGGGAGCCACGACGCGAGTTATGTATGTAAAGATCGTTCGTGTGCTAGGGGTCTAAAAATATAGTGGGTGGAGTGAGTAAAGGGAGATGCTTGGGTATTCACTACACCCGCCCATATGGAATTGTTATAGATGGATAAAGGAAAAGCATATGAATCGGAGGGGTTATAGATAGGGAATCTGAAATCTAATAAATAAGTATAATATATACTAAGGACTTCATCATTTTGAAAAAGTGGAGAGTTTTAGTAGCCAAGTCAATCACCGGACCATAACCCAATAGAGCATTCATTTCATTTCTTGAAGAGGAGACTAAAAGAGAAAGAACGAAATAAACAAGAACTTAAAGAGTCTTCGTGAAAAATCTGGCAAAGCATCACAAATGAAGAATGCAACAGTTTGGTGATGTCACTGGGCCGCAGGCTTGATGCAGTTATTGGTAACAAGTGTTATGCAACCAAATATTAAATGTTATTTACTTTAAGACTATCTGTTCCTTTACTTTTGCTCACCTAAAAATGGAGTGATCTGTGTTATGAATAATCAAGAGTGATCTCCCCTTGATTTGTTACTCTCCTCTGTGAGAGAGCTATTTCTGTTTGCTGGAACTATAAAAGGACACTATACGCGAACCTTATATTTTCAGTTGAATAAAGCTTTCTTAAAGCCTTCACCTGCGTACTTTTGTCATTACTATCTGATACAAATAATTGTACGTCTTAAATTGTTTAACACATCTCAATGTAAATACCAGGAAATAAAAGATGAAATTCTGAATTCTTGTCTCATATATTCATCTTTTGATCTTAAACCCAAAAGTCTTCAGTGAACAACAAAAACAAAGGAATAGGTCCTGCCATTCGAATATTTTGGCGAGAACTGTATATCTACGTATAATATAGAACAAATTTTAAAAATAAAATAACTTATTTTAAAATAAATATACATAAAATAACTCAGTCTGTTCCTATTTATCTATTTCAGTTCCTGATATATTTCAGATTTTAAATATATCTCTGTACCTTTCTTTTTCTCACTTTTGCCCATCCCCTCGCCACATGATTTCAGCTCCTTTCTTTCTTTCTTTTTTTAACTCCCGTTCTTATTGCGTCTTTTGTCCGAAACTTGTTAAACTCCCTCGCTCGATCGATCTCTTACTTTTTGTCATTCCTTCTACTTCGACCTCTCTTCATCTCCCTCTCACTCGTTATTCCACTTCTTTTTCTACTCCTTCAAGAATACAGCAATGGTTTCCGGTAACAGCTGTGACGATTCTCCAACGTTCCTAGTGATTGTGAACACGCCACATTAGCCCAACGGGAGGTAACTCACGTCTCACGATTCGTTCAGCCCTATCTTCCTGCCATCTTCAGATGAGCCAATTTAAACAGCGGCTCTACCTTGTCTATAAACTCTATTCTGATTGGCTGTGAGAATGTCGGATCAAATAAGCACTTGAGTTGTCAATCGAAAGATCACCTGCTCCGTTTATGCAGACAGGGAAGCAAAAGCATGGAGTCGAAGGATGCTTGACATCATGTCAGAAAACGGAACTGCGCATGCCCGGATGCTTAATTTTCCATTTTTAGATGGATGAAATCAAAACACGACAAAATTTGTCAAAACATGTTTTGCTTGTACTTAATGATTAGAGACATGTACATGTATTAATGTGTGTGCGTGTATGTGCACTTATTTTTGCATATGTTGTGTATGTATATGGGCATTGCTTAGCCGTTGAGTTGAATTAATTTACCTGTCTTCCTGCTTTTAATATGCCGTGTCCTTTCAGAACGTGGCCGTTCATTGTTTTCTAAAACTGCCGGTCCATTTTATCTCTAAGTAATGTTTGTGTAATAATATGTAAATGACTGCTTAATTAGCATAGTTAAGACATAGAGTCTATATAAGCAAGCAGTAATTTATATATCCAATCAGTAATCGGATGGGGCAGACCACGATTCGCTAGATTAGCGCTGGACTGAGACAATACGAAGAAAAAATAAAAGTTTGTCTCCCTACTATACTCTATCAGTTCGTGTTCTGTCGTTCATTTACACAAGTTCGTTTGTCAGGTTTCCATCGATCCCTTTAATGTTCAATAGATCCTGCAAGTGTCAAATTCACCAAGCCCTCTTTTCTCATTATCTTTTTTGTTTCCGTTTTCCTTAAAACTTTCTTATTGCTCACATATTCTGTCCATGATATTCTCAGCATCCTTCTTCACAACCACAACTTTATTACCTCAAGTCTCCTCTTCATCTATGAGGAAATTCTCCATTTTTCACTGATCTATAGGACGATTGATATTTCATAGCAGTTCAACACACTTTGATTCCTACGAAAATTTCCTGTTTCTTAATACTTTGCTTAGATTCGGAATGCAACTTCCGCTCTCCCGATGCAACTTCGGATTTCGGTGCCACATTTTTCGTCTTCTGTTATAAACAGAAAGTTACATTTTTGTATTTGCTTGATTCTTGTCTTGTTACAATTGATGGTTAGTCCTTTCTTCCCGCTTTCTCTTACTACATTGTCTAGAAGTTTCTTCAGGTTTATTACTGTCTGCCATCCACACAACATCTTCTGCGTACATTATGATGCTACTGCTGTGCCAACCAGTAATAAATCATATATATCGGTATTAAGACCAGTTACGCCAGGCATAACAATGTGAAGGTTACTTACTATCTACTCGGTTCTATCTGTTTATAAGCTTCCGTCAAAAAGATTGTCCTGTTTTATTTTCGTTTTATGGCATGAGAAGCGTTTAGTAGTAACGAACTTCCATAAAAACGATCATTTTTAATAATAGTGTGACAGCTTGCATAACCCTTTGCATTTTTGCAAATTGTCAACGTTGGAGTATTTCTGGATATTCATTTCAGCACTGGAGATGCAACATTTCCGGCATACATTTTTAGCTGTTATATCTCTTCTGGGCGTAGACGGTTATGACACTCCACAACTTTTCTCTCTTTAATGTCTGTGAATTTTCATTACTTGGTTTTGAATTCAGAATTATGTTTCTCCTTGACTGATTACTACCCAAGCCTAAAGAGTACCCTCTGCTCTATAACCCATAACAGGATTGTGGAGAAGAAATGAATTAATAACGTTAGCGAGGGCATTAGTGCAAAGTAAACGCACTCGTTCAGAATTTGAAATCGGTTCGCTGTTTCAACCTTCAAACTTAACCCTTTGAGCCCTGGCCACCGCTTTACAGGTGGTAGAGAAAAATGACGTAATGCTCAGACACCG
>OZ038486.1:95643223-95698323 GCA_964036315.1 Acanthosepion esculentum | reverse complement strand
GAGAGAGAGAGACGGTGGTGTATAAAATACGAAACCCAATATATTCATCATTATAAGGGTATATCACAGCCAAATGCGCGGGATTTGATGACAGACTTCGATAAAGGCAGCAGGTAATTTTGTAGGCGGGGCTTAGTTAGAAATAACTTCATGTCAGTTAAACCACTTTGCTCAGCCTCCGATGGAGGATGTTCCCAAGTATGTAAATGTGGCTCCAAAGTCACCACGAACTTTTAAAAAAGCCAACACTCTCGATACTTGGCCATGGTGCTTCCCTACTCATTATTATTATTAGTAGTAGTAGTAGTAGTAGTAGTAGTAGTAGTAGTAGTATTGTTACCACTACTACTACTACTTCATTATTTTAAACTAATCTCATTTAAAGCCGAAGTATGAAGTTAACGTATCACATGAAATGTTATGCATTTCCTTAAATCCTTTACTCTTCCCTCACTTTCTACTTTTCGCCCTCCCACTCGACCAATGATGACCCCAACAGCAACATTGTCCCCTCCGTCCTCGCCCCACGCCGTCAGCCTTCGTAAATCGAAGACTACTTGATTTTTGGTAATTTCTCAGCAAACGTCCAAAGTCATAATGGTAAATAAAAAATAAAATGATAATGTCATTGTTAAGTAGACGACATGAGAGAAAAAAAAGCGAAAAATATGAAGTATATGAAGTATCAAGAGGAAATCTAAAATAAGGAGGCTGACTCGTGCGCTGTTTTTTGTTCTTGTCTTTTTTTGGGGGGGGGGGCGATCTTTTTCTGCTGCTTTTTCTCGTTCTTTCATTCGCTCCCTCCCCAATGTGAACAACCTGAACCTCATTCGATTCATTTGGAAATAATGGCGCAATAATGAGACTTATTTTTTTTAATTTACTTTCTTTTACTTTTATTTGTTAGCAACTCCTTCTTATTCCTCTATGGTTTTTATTCTTCTGCTAGCTTTCTTATTACTGTCACCTCTTCATTCTTCTTCTTAGTCTTCTTCTTTTTCTTCTTGTTCATCGTTTTCTTCATCCGTCTTCTTCTTCATCTTTTCTTTCTCTTTTCTTCTCTTTCCCTTTTCATTTCTATTCATCTTCTTCAACCGACCTCTCCTGTTTTTATTCTTCTTCATCTTATTCTTTCCCCTACTTTCATTTCTTCTTCTTCTTCTTTTTCTTCTTCTTTATAATCAGTAATTATGATTGCTTTTAACCTTGTCTCTTTCCCATGTCCCGTTTCCCTCTTTTTCATCGGGAGAGGGGAAGACGTTCGTTGGAAACTCAACTGTTATCCTGGCTGAGTGGCCAATGAATAATGAAACATTCATAATAGCAAATGTCTTTCAGTGTGTGGACATATGGCCGAGAATTGACTTTGTTTGCTCCTTTAAAAATAGTTGTCACAGGGACAGGCCCACGCATATCTCTTTTCTTGCAAACACACATCCATAGACACACGCACAAATTCACACACACACACATATATATATATATATATATATATATATATATATATATATATATATATATATATATATATATATATATATATATATATATATATATATATATATATATATATATATATATATATATATATATATATATATATATATATATATATATATGCCTTCAATCTTCCATCGGTTAAGAGTGGCGGTATAGGATACAGGTTCGAATCCTGTCCGAGGACGAATATTTTCTATGAGAATTTCTCCGATATTCAGGCCGGTAAATGTTGTTTAATACTGTTTATTATAAACAGACCATTTACTTAAATATGTGTATCTATAAGAAGAATGTATAAACATAAAAATGTCTTTGCATATATATATTATAGTATCTACTTATATTATACCTCTTTTTCACGTTTTATACACGAGTATATTAGTCCAGGGTATATATTAGATTAAAAGATTCATCTTGCAAAAAATTTGCCAAAATCGCCAGATATTTCATTTTGGCTGATGGAAAATGAAGTGCGTGTAGGTATGTATGTGTATGTCTGTGTCCCCGCGAGCGGGTGTATTTGTCTCGATTCTTTTGTACAACTTGAAGAAAATGTCTACCTAATATAGCGCATATATCGATGCTAGCCTCAAACTAAATGATTGGCATGCGCAGTGACTGCCAGACAAACGTATCTAAAAGCTTGTTCATAATTATTCTCGCATGCGCATTGCTCACACAGTGTGACACGCGCGTTGATGAGAAAAAACGGCTTATTAATGGACTATTTTTCGCATTTAATTGAATTCAAAATAGTGTAACGGGGACACTTTATTCCCTATTCAAATCCCCATAAAACCAACCATTGTCACCTCAACAGCGGCCATTTTATTTCCCCTGTCCAATCATCTGAGCGGGATATTCTTTAACTACTATTACATTATCACCCTTCACGCTCCCTCTTTGCTATCGTTGTACTTCAAGATGGCAGAAATTATCTTCTTGTCACTTGAAGAGCATCCCCAGACCTTAACCACACCTGATTGCTATTCAGTATTCACATACACACACCCAAACCCCACCCAAATCTCAAAGTGTAGGGTGAGGGAATAAAAATGAGAACTTCGCCATAATGTTGTACTTCGGTAATCTGTGAGGGAAGCGAGGGGAAGGAAAAGCCACACTTCAGTTCTCTCACGACTTTTCTGCACAATGAATTGTACTATTTGATGACATGTTGATTTACCTTATAAAACAGCGATTCGGTTGTCTAATATCCTGATCATTGTGTTTCATTCTTCTTCTTTTTTTTACCTTTATCTTTTCTTAAAGCGACTTTCCAGCTGAAGTGAATTTTGACCACCTTCTGATTAAATAGAACAACATATACACAAGAACATACATATCGCAAAATCAATCTCATAAAATAGAAAAAAGTAATGACATAGTAAACACTTTGACGCTTAAATAGCCTGCTCGGTTTTAAGGCAAACAAAATGCGGATATTATTTGCTATGAAATAACCAATTACTTCATAGGGCTGGGGCTTGACATTTAAAGAGATTGATATATATTCGTAAGTGATTCTGTATCAATGCTAATACTCACGAGTCAATTTTAGAAACGGCAAAACCAGTAAGCGATTTTAGGCAGTGTGCGCCTTCTTCCAAGTGTCGTGTCCTTTCAGGACTCTCCACAACTAGAGCGGTGTCAAGGGTCACGTGGCTCCTCTTCAGTCTATAATATATGTCACATACTCTGCTAAATCTCAACTTTCATAAGGTAGTATTCATATAAAATATACATTTTATTCTAACATAATTATGTACAATAATGGATCATTTGTAATATAGGTGAACAATTCAACTAGAAAAATCGAAAAGAAATATATCTAAATACAAATTAGAAACATGTCTTATTAGACCATTACATCTCTATCTATAAAAGGCAGGATGTGTGTATGTGTGTGTGTGTGTGTGTAACGAATGCACGGCCGCAATTCTCGACAGATTTGCACCAAGATTTACATGCAGATTCTCCAAGTTAGCGAAACGGCCAAGGCCGAATTTGCATTTCCCAACTCGCATCGATAGTGGAAATAATCGATTTTTTTCATGCTTCTACAGCAGTTTTCATGTAGTTTGCGGCCATTTTCTACTGGTCAGAGTGAGAGCCTATAGATGGCTGCCACGAATAGGCAGGAAGATTCTATTGGCCAGCGTGAGAACCAACAGCTGACTGACACGAATGTTAACTAGCATGCTAGCATGCAAAAAATCGATAGCTGCATTCGTCACAAGTGGGAAAAATTTAAATCTGTATGGCACTTTACTCCAATTGGCTTATTCGCTCGCTTAAACTCAACGTTGATTCTGATTCCGCAGAACTGGGTTGGGTGTGAAAAAGTATTTGTTGTTAACATTCTTTTTTCATTCGGTTTTTCCAGTTACGAGTCATTTTTTAAAGCTGATCGTTTTGTGTTCATTTTGTTTAGTTCTTTTTTCGTAACAGATTTAATGTTTAGTATAGAGCTTAGAAAAAATTTGCAGTGTGAGATAGGCAAGAAGTAAGGCATGTAGCAGCATCAGCACGGCAAAGGGCACACCTTTAAAGGCAAGAAAGGGCAAAAATATTTGAAGTCAAGTGATAGCGATTGCTGTATGAGTCGTACGATTTTTTAATCAAGCACGGGCAACGCCGGGCTATGCTGCTAGTCAAAAAGAAATCGACAATATTTTGCGGCATTTTTTAATATCAACTTCAATTTTTTTTTCTTTTAAAAAGTTGAATAATTTTAACAGATTCAACATTATGGATAAAAAAAGTGTATTTTATATTCCGTGTTTTTCGAGACTTAGCGTGAGCAAAACAAATTCACGGATTTGGACGAAATAAAAGACCCCAGAATGAAGTTATAACCCGTGGAAAATTTTCACCCTTCAATAGACAGTTATACTTAGTTTAATTTGAAACGTATATAAATGTAGATACAAAAAATGTTAATAAGATAGAGATGGTCAAAAAGTATTACCCAGTGCCGTTCAATCAGGTTTCCCCCTCCTCATCCCGGGAGTTTGGGGGTAGTACGTACCGGCCCTGTCCACAACTTCCTGTCTTTTCTAGCTCCAAGTAGAGTTTGTCTTTTTGTTATCTCCCCTGATCTCTGTTCTTCATATATACCAACCTGGATGAATTTTTTTTTCTTTATATATATTTTTTCTTTTTTTTCCTCTTCCGTTTCTCATCTAATTTCCGGTGTTTGTATATAAAGGTGGTGGAGTAAACTAAAATCTTTCATCCTACCTGCCTGAGGAGACGTAACAGCCCAAATTTTCCGGATTTTGTATTGAGCGCTTTTTTGGATTGCACCTTCTTAAACCCGGCTGTTTACAGCCTCTTTTTATAATATGCTATTTTATATTTTATATTGTATTCTAAATTATATATATATATATATATATATATATATATATATATATATATATATATAATTACCATAAAGCAAAATAAAAATTGTCGAGGTGGAAAGATGTCTGATTATATTCAGAACTATGTTGCAATGCACCTGGAATAAAATTGGATGAGAAAACCACAAGGCCAGAATTTTTATACGAACGTTCAACCAAGACAAGGTTCGAGAGCTACTTAAGATGGTTATGTTAAAATGCAAAACATGCCATTTTTTGTAATACATTGCACAGTTATAGTTATTTATCGAAGACCGAGATGTTTTGACGCAGTCATGAAAATTCCCCTTTTCCCCTTTTTCCACTTCCTATTTCAGTCTAAATTTATTTATACAGTTAGCATCACATTGGCATTTGAAACCTTAAATTATTGAAATAATAGACTGAGAAAATTGAACATCCTTATGGATTCATCCTGACATTAGTTGGCGTATATAGACAATAATTGTTTCTCATTATTTATTTGCTGAGGAAATCTCTTCCTTGCATTACCAATCCACAGTACGTACAAATGAGGCATTGTCTCGACCCTATTAGCTTTATGGAATTGCGCCATTTTTACAGGGATGCTAGATTGCACAATATCAAGAGGATCTGCATTCTCAACAAAAAGGTTCTTAATAAATTTAATTTTCGAATTAATGTTGGTTTTGAGCAGATTAATTGTTACGGTGCACCAAGAGCGTAATAAAGTTTAATTTTGGCTGTTTGAAACAAAAAAAAAAACAATGAGTGCATAAACCGATAAAATTGGATTTAGTGTACCAAGGCGTCAGAATAATTAAATCCGACTTGGGCAGCAAAATATCCGTAAAAGAAGAACCTTATTGTTCTGTTTTACGGTCACATCACGTGGAAACACCGGTTCGCATACGATCCCGTTATTGCTTGACCGTGCTTGGCTATGAGAACCTCATTAGAAATAAATACAATATGGGAACCTCTTATAAAGAAAGAACGACAAATGACAGCAAGTAGTAGCAGCAGCTGTAGTCAAAACATGACAGGCACAGCAGCACTAATCAGCATTTAGGTTAGGTTTAAGGCTCCAGGTTCACTACAGAGAATTGTCCTACAGAACCTAGCCTAGTGGATTTAAGCATTAGTTCATGAATTTGGTTACATCGTAAATGTAAGTTCAATCTCTGCAGCGGGCAGTGTGTACTTGGACTCACTGGTAACATGTTGAGTAATAAGAGAGTAGTACTAAAATAAGAACTAGACGATATTAGAACTGTGAGGAAAAACGTTTATCCTGTAGATGTAATAAAGTGTTCAGTTCAGAATTCCCTGTAGATCTGATCATGGCTGGACGGGACAATGGCCGAAACGTTGTGATAACAACAACAAAGACTAAATAAAGATATTGGCATTCACTGAATCTAATGAACTCCCGTTGTAAATAACTTCCAGTTGCCGATGCAGCTTTGCGTCAAAACTGAATTCAACAAGACATGGTAGAAGAATTTAAAGAAAACAAAAAAGACAGCTTCAAGAATTCGACTGGAAAAAAATGAATTCGTTACAATATATTCCATATCTCATCTTCAACAGAGTCTCCTTCTTTGTCAAGAATAATGACCCCGCTTTCAATGAAGACTTGTATACTTGCATCAAATAAACTTCTTGGTTACTTGTTCATCTTGATAGATGGGTGGGTAAAGGGTAGATTCACGCCTTTGCCAAAAACATAGTGTGAAAATTAATTCAACAGAAGTCGGAAGTTGAATTCGGCTCCCCTTTCCTCGCTGATAGCCGTAATGCTACCCGTACATACCTGAAAGTGAGTATAAACAGTCTTAAGGCAATACATTTGGACTTTGTTCGCTGCGCTGAGAAAAGTGATTGAAGCCCCGGTGACAGGTCAGGATCAATAACATTGCAGATTCTTCATTGGATTTTTATCAAGAATCTCTAAATACATAGCAAAAGTACCAGACCAGATGTGACAGCATAATTCAAAACATGGACTGTTGGTAGACTTATAAATATGTAAGATAGATTCTGGCGAGAAAAAATGTCTAGCACGACAAAATGAACCAAACTTTGTAGCAGCAGAGCTAGCAATTGATTCAGTATATTATTTCCACTTCATGTCAGCGGAAATCGTTATCCAGAGAAGGCACAAGAAGCGACTCTCCTGGAGGTTAGCATCAGCCATACCGATGAAAGAAAAAAGTGTTCTCGTCGACCAGTTTTGTTTTGTAGTCGTTAAAAATTAACAATTCATTTCTTGCCCCAGTTAACAACAGATTTTAGGTCATTTTTAGATCAGCTACCAAATAGACCATCTCGAACTCATCAGACTAGCCTCTAATGAATGTTCCAGCATTATGCTCCATTACATTGTTAATTGAAGTAGACAAAATATGCAAAGGGTTGTACTTGTATATAATGCGACTTGATTTATGGAACTTACTTAACATTTTTCGAACTATACACGAGTAAATGCGGTGTATTTTTGTTAACTCAAGTGTGACGAAAATAATTCAATGAACGGGCTGGTGATCGTTTTTGCCTCATTGTGGGATGTCGAAAGTTTTATTCGAATTATTAAAAGTAAAGAAAATAAAAAGTTCAAAATAAGAAACTATATATTCTTCTGTGTCGTGTCCCTTCCTTGTTCAATTTTTTTTTTTTTTTTGTTATCACTCCTAAATCCTGTTCTGTCATCCATTCACTCATGTTCGCTAGGTAGGTTTTGTGTTGTTTTCTTTTGTGCCTCTTGCCTTCAATCTCTTCTGTCCATATCAAATTTTTCAAGCCCTCTTTTCTCATGACGTTCCCAGGAAATTTCAACTGTCTCTTTTTGATGTTAAGTAAAAAAAAAAAAAAAAAATGGGGTGGCTATTTTGTCTAACTCCTTCTGTCCACCCGGAAGAGCAAACATATTTTAACTGCTGCTCCTATTTACATTTCCGCTGCTATACTAAAGCTAGCTGCTTCCTTTTTCATATGTTTTTATGCATACAACCGTGTAATTACACGTATACATAAATCCCGTGACCTGGTTAAATGTTCTGCTTTCATTCGGCACTTAAAACATTGACGTATTACACTGCAGCTTACCACTATCACCTGTTGTCAAGCCACGCAGTTGAATATATTACCCAAGTACGTTTATGGTCATTTACACATATTTACTTATACACTATAGTTCATTTTCATGGTATATTGATGAAAACATTCCTGCAGGTCATATAAAAATGTTTGTCAAACGGGTCTCGTTGTGAGTTCAGTTTCTGGGCAAGGTTATGCTAAAGTCGCTGTGTAACAAATTAGCTAATACGAGATATTCCTATGGATTTTTATAAATGCTTCGGTTTAAAATTCTCAGGTTACCAACTGCGACATACTGCTGAGGAAGATCGGAGGGTAAAACAGTTGAAAAGTTGTGACTCTAACAATCAATAAGAACAGATTATTCTGATTAAATAGTTGCGTAATAATAACATAAAAATTCCAACAAACATATGGGATATCGCCCAGTAAATAAATTTTAAGTATATATTAAATGTTTTGATCAGTAACTTTACTTCTGAAAAACAAAATTGTTCTGTCCCAAATTGTTCTTTTACCTCGAATAATAAATTCCGATATTTAAACTCCTTAATGTAAGGGAAAAAAACAAAATGACTGTAATTTTTGTAGACTACAAGATAGCAATAATAATATTAGTCCTGGTGATACACCAGGCATGGCTCTCATGCCTTCTGATCTTAATTGATTGGCTGTGTTAACATGTACATATTTTTCCTGGCGAATTAAGAATAATTCCCGTTGGGGTTAGGGCCCTGGAATTGATTGGAAAATCTCTTGATACACTCATTAAAGGGATCTATGGTAATCCATACCTTAAAGAAATACAAAAACGTTGTACTCACAAGTACGGCTCACACATTACGGAGGGCTTTATCTATGTAAAATGTCCGTGGTCTTAGATAGTTTTGTTTTAATTTTCAGTGGAAAAATGCTATTTCTGACCTTAGGTTTCTGGTTGAAGAAATGAATGACGGGAAAATAACAACGAACAGTAATGGTAACTAAGGTAAGACAAATGTTTTTTTCCCAATAGAAGTTAAGGATATTGAATATACAACAGGTTATAATAGGAGTAGTTTTGTTCAACACCGCAACTTAGTAACAAAACTAAAACACTGACGTAAAAATGAGATTCATGTTCTTATGTAGCCTTTGTCAGATCAAAAGACTTTCAGATGGATGCCATGTATTGGGCCAAAAATATCCAGAAATATCTAAACTGTGAGCTATACACACCCACATTCTCAGATTGATGGTCAAAAATGGCTTTGAGCAAGTGGAGTGTGTAGGCCTCAGTGAGGACTATCCCTCTTAGACTGGCATTACAGAGACACAAAGAAAGAACTGTAGCAGATAACAGAAACCACATCACTTGAGGACTTTCAACAGCAGCAATAACTAAAATAGATAGCACTTGTAACTTGAAGACAGAATAATGACAAAATCATCATGATGACATTCCACTCTACCCCAAACAAAAGATAAGGAAGTAAACACCCCCCCTCAATAACTAGAAAGAGCAATAACAACTACTGGACATGAGAAAGTTATTTTCCTAAAGAATTGTTTCGAAGCGAAAGATTTTATAAATTTCCAGTGACAGTGTCAATGGTTGCACAATCAATGAATGCTGAATGTTTTGTTATGAGGAAACTGTTAATATTACCATTCATTATCTCTAATAAAGACATTTGAATATACTACTTCAATACTGCTGTGTATGGATCAGTTATAACAAATTTAGCATAGTAGTTAAGGATATTGAATATACAACCGGTTGTGCAGAGGTAGTTTTGTTTAACACTGCAAATTACTACAAAACCAAAACACTAACCTAAAAATGAAATTAATGTTCTTAAACAGTCTTTGTCAAATCAAAAGACATTCAAGATGGATGCCATGCATGGTGCCAAACATGTTCAGAAGTATCCAAACTCTCGACTATACACACCCGCATTCTCAGATTGATGGTCAAAAATGGCTTTGAACGAGTTAAGTGTGTAGACTTTCAACAGCAGCAACAGCTAAAATGGGTAGCACATGTTACTCTACAAGAGAATAACAACATAGTCAAGATGAAGACATTTCACTCTATTCCAAAAGACAAGGAAGGAAATTGTTTGAAGAGAAAGATTTTATAAATTTCCACTGACAGTGAATGCTAAATGTTTCCTTATAAGGATGTCCGAAACTAGCAAAAATTGACTAGACCCACAGATATAACAAAGTAGCGACATATGTGCACTGGAAGATATACATGAAGCACAAAATCAAAACCATTAAGAGATGGTATGAGCACCAACCAGACACCGTTACCCAAAATAACAATGTGACTCTCCTCTGGGACATGCCAATTCAAACTGCCGGGGAAATAAAAGCCAACAGACCTGATATTTTCATAAAAGACGAGAAATTCAGGAAGTGTATGCTTATTGACATAGCAGTAGCATCTGTGAGAAACACCTCCATGAAAATTCTTGAGAAATTCTCCAAATACAAGGACCTGGAGATCGAGATTAACAGCATGTGTGGCATGAATGCTGACACCGTACCAATAGTAATCGGAGCACTGGGCCTCTGAGTGTAAAAGAAATTGAGAAAATATTATTAAGGAGAAAAGGCAATAAAAAACAGGAATTAAGAGGAGAGAAGATTAATTAATTGCATTTACAAGAACAGAATTGACTGGAAAACAAGAAGCGAGAAGAATTTTCCACAAAGTAGAAGCGTGAGAAACTGTTAGCATAGAACCTACGGTTACAGCAGGTTATTTCAACCTCGCCTCCAATCTAGTACTGTCCGTAAGTTTATAACGTTTAGGTACCAAAGAGAAAATCTCATCAGAACAATTACTATCAAAATATTTATAGAAAAGTCACAGGGAAGCTACATTACGGCGGTGGGAAAGTGACCCAAGCCGAGATGCCAAGTCAGGACGAATAACATTGCTGATTCTTCTTTGGATTTTATCAAAAATCTCTAAATACATAGCAGAATCACCAGACCATATGTAGCAACAATATTCAAAGCAAGGACGATTTGTAGACTTATAAGTATGTAAGATAGATTCTGGCAATTTAGCACGATACAGTGCGTCAGACCTATCAATTCATTCAGTGTAATCTTTCCGCTTCATGTCATCGGAAAACATTAGCCCGAGAAGGCGCAAGAAGCGACTTTCCTCGAGATTAGCAGCAGCCATGCTGATGGAAGAGAAAAAGGGTTAATTCAAAGAGGAGTTTCGTTTTGGAAGCGTTAACATTAACAAATTATTCATTGCCCCAGTTAACTACATAATGTAGTTCATTTTTTAGATCAGCTGCCAATTTGACGTTATCGAATTACCCAGACTTACTATTAAGTCAGGAATGAATAGTTGTGTCATCAGCATAGATATCGAGTTGAGAACTGATGACATCAGAAAACTCACTGATGATTAGGAACAACGTAAGTCCAAGGATAGAGCCCTGGGGAACACATGCATTAATGTAAATAGATCTAGAAGAGTGGCCGTTCAAGACAACTTTCATTTCTCGATTTTATAAGAAAGACTGAATCACTTCAAGAATTCGTCCAGATGTACCATGAACTTTAAACTTGTAAAGAAAACCAGTATGTCAAATGCCTTCGAGATGTGTCTAAAACAACAGCACAAGCTTCACCATTCTTATCTAAAGCTTGATAGACTCTTCCCGCAATAATAAGTTGTTAATAAATTAACTACTTAATTTAAATTAACAAAATGTATTAATTACTTTAAAAGGGTTAAAATATGTACACCTCTGTCTGTGCTCTTTAATGGTAGCGTTGTTATATTTTCCTTTCAAACACTGTTGTGAGTGCAGATGTATTATTCATGAAATGCAAATACCTTTTAGAAAGCATAGAGAAGTGACTCGCTGCCTTCTCTACAGTTTCAAATTCAGAGTCGTCCATCGCTACCTTTCATTTTTCAAAGAGAAGAAATACAGAACGAACACAAAAAACTTGGTTGGGTAACCATTTCGCTACCCGCGCACCCATTTTAATATTAACTAAACTACCCGTGACCCGTTGGTTCACTGACGATTCAGGTTATAAAACATTGAAGTTGATTTCAGCATTCCATAGAAATGAAAGTTAATTTTATTATGATTCCGTTAAACATTTCAATTCGTTCGTGTCGTCATTGGTCTAGTTTACAAGTCCATGTTTAATGTTGTGTTTAAGTGTTATATTCTTACAATTTTGTAAGATTTTATATTTTGAGAGTTTGTCAAATTTATTTTCTGAAATGTTTTTTATCAGATGGGATCGCCATATCTATCAGATATCACTTATTCCTAGTGAAGTTTTTATTACTACCTCTGGTCTGCGGTGTTGTATAGTGCAGTCAGTATGTATGTAGAAGCCGTAGAACACTATTATTATTATTATTATTATTATTATTATTATTTGCTTTCTTAATCTCTTTTACCCTTAGATATTTCGACCGGGTGACGTTGCTTATATCTCAGCTCCTACCCGCAGTTTAGAGGCACAGCACTTTCCTCAGTACATTAGCTGTATTGCGCACTCCCAAATATATCAGGTATCTACAAGGTATTTTACGAGACAGGCAGATCACTGGAATTTTTCTGGGTTTAAATAACTTACAAAAGGTTGATAAACCGTAAAAAAATCAAATCAATCGATCAGAATTTGCATACTTATTTTTTTCCTAGTGCTAGTTTATAAAAATCAGTTTTGATACACATGATTGGTACAGTGACAGAATGATAGCTCTCTCCTGGCAAAGTAGCAAAACACGTAAGCAATGTATTTGTCGTTAACTCACTACGGAGTTTTTTCTACCATTAACTACCTGGCGAACTTGAGTGAATGGATGGCGGGGCAGGATTTGGAAGAGACAAGATTTATTAAGAGCTACAAAGAACAGGAAATTGTGGAGAGCCACGATCGCCAACGTCCTGAAGAAACACGGCATATAGATTCACTTTTGTTTGTTTCTTCGGGGATGTTTTTTTTTTAATTTAAACTTTACCGGATTGCCGTATATTATTTCTTGACAAGTTCCCAAGGTGCTTATTGATGTCTATTTATTATTAAAACCCTTTGTGAGAACTCTTTTGTCGGAGGCATTCATCCGCGACACAAAGGCCTTCGCATCAGTGGCGTGTATTTCTTTTGTCAACACTGTGTAAGTCTTTGTTACGACCAACTTCCGCCATCAGAGGTATGGTAATGAGCCGTTCAGATGGACGTGCGTGGGTCAGCCACTTCCTCGTTTCACTGAGTTAATAACATGGAAGGTAGGAGACCGACTCAGCTAAGTCTGGCCTTTGACTACATTCAGAAATATAGTTCTACTGACTACGAACTAACATGGCAGGTGGAATGGCAGCCTTGACCAAACCACCAACGACGCCATCTTTTTTTCTTATTCTTAATATCATACTGTGATTCTACTTGTTCCTTAGTTATACGTATGTATACACGCTGCCATTGCTTCGGATAAACAAGGGACGGTTCCTGTTTGATTGTGACGATAAACGGAAGAAATGATATATCAAAGGCGGTGTTTGGTTTTAAGGAAAGGAATAAAAAAGAAAGGGAATATAAAGGAGGGGTTAACACTTTCATATGTTTAACGTCTGCTTCATTGAAATGAAAAACCTTATCAGTTTTTAATCTTTTCATTTGTACCCTCTTCTCTTTTTAAATAATGACCTGCATTCATAATTATATCTGTTTTTGTAACATTTGGTTAATGTGTTTAAAATCAAACATTTAACGAGGCAATAGGGACATTTCTATAAGTATTTTATGAACGTAGAAGTCGCAATGTGTTTATTCAATTTTCTTCTTCTTCTTCTTCTTCTTCTTCTTCTTCTTCTTCTTCTTCTTCTTCTTCTATCTGCCGTATCCATGAGGATGTTGGTGATCATGGATCTCCACAATTTCCAGTACCTTGTAATTCTTAATAAATTTTGTCTTTTTGCTATCTCTCCTAAACCTTGTTCCGTCATCCATTTACTCATGTTCAGTAGGTTGGTTATGCGTTGTTTTCCTCTTGTCTTCAATCTATCCGGTGAGTATCAAATTTGCTAAACTCTCTTTCCTAATTATATGACATAGAACTGTCTCTTCCTATTAATCATAAGTGTCATTTTTCTTTCCATTTTCTCTAAAACTTCGTCGTTATTCGGCCCATGGTATTCTCAGTATCCTTCTGTAGAACCACATTTCTGTTGCTTCAAAAGTCTCTTCTTCATGTGTGTGAAAATTGTTCATCAGTCACTGCCATATAGGATAACTGATATTACATAACAGTTCAGTACACTTTTCTTGATTGTAACGAAATTTTTCTGTTTCTTAATACTTGGCTTAGCTTAGAAATCTTTCGCTATCCCGATGTCTCTTTGAATTTCAGTGTCGCACTTTCCGTTTATGTTAAAATATATCCCAGATATTTAAACTATTGCACTTGTTTGATTTTGGTATCTCCAATTTCTAATTCTTCTGCTGAAAATCCTACATTCTGCCTTGTCAGAAAATAAAGACAGAAAACCGTGAAATTTTATTGCTCATCATGTTTATTGTTGCTCGCATTGATATGCTGACGATTTCTCATTGTAAAAGTGTTATGGGAACTTACCCATAATAATAATGGACTATTCCGGACATCATAAATACTGCGCCTCAAGAAGGAGCAGTCGTTCAGGTACAGTTCAAAGTCAGAGTCAGTTAGAGACAGAGTCAAGAATCAGACGATTACTGTAAGACATTGGAATAGTGATACTTGTCGAGACAACATAGTTCACTCTAACCAAATCTGACAGTCATTACTAATACTTCTACTTCTTTGTTCATATTCTGTTTGTGATATATCTGTGTTATTCCATACCTGTGTTCGAGTTATTCTTCATTGGTTCTGCCTTGGACCATCACCGTGGTACAAGGAACTTGGACCATAACAAGTGGCGACGAGGTAATCCAAAGGAAAAACGAACTCTCTACGCGGAGGACACACTTTTTTGCTATACGTCGCACATAACAAGTAGCGACGAGGTAACCCAAAGGGAAAACGAACTCTCGACGCGGAGGACAAACCTTTTTTGCTATCCGTCGCACATAACAGTGGTCGACGAGTAAACTTTAAAAAAAAACAAGTTCTACGTGGAGATTTCTAAAAAAAAAAAACAAGTTCTACGCGAACACATAAAAAAAAATTTTCTTTTTGGATATCAAATTTACCGGCAACAAAGGAATTTTCTTTTGCGTACACAGGTTTCAGAATATCAGGTTACACTAAAGTAAAATACGTACACAAAATTACGTCAACATGGAAGATTTTAAGTCAACCATTGTGGAACTTATCAAAATCCAATTTGAACAACAACAAAAGTACGAACAAAAACATCTTGAATTTGAAGAATTATTGCTACGTGTAATGTCAAATAAAGAGCAACATTCCGAGAACGAAACAGTTCTCTCACAAGACGCTATTTGGAGTAATATCGAAGATTTCACGTACGCACCCGACGAAGATAAAACTTCTGCAAATTACTTTTGAAGGTAAGAAGATCCATATGAATTTGACTGCAAAGATTGGTCAGAGGCACGTAAAGTACGTCTATTACTAAGAAAATTAGGCACATGCGAGTATACCATATTCGTAGATTATATCCTTCCAAGAAAAACAAATGAGTTAACTTTCAAAGAAGCTATAAAACTGATAACAGAACTTTCGCGTCTATTGTTAATAAATATTGTGATGACTTCAAATTATCGGAACTCTGCGCGGACAATTTCAAATGCTTAATTTACGTCCAAGGTCTGGTCTCAACCAAAGACGCGGAAATGAGACGCAGAATCCTTACTAAATTAGAGAGTGAAACTGATTTGACACTTCAAAAGCTAGCCGAAGACTGCCAGAGATGCATCAGTGTGAAGAAAGACTCAAAAGACATAGAAGAAGCTGGCATAGCATACATACCAAAGTACGAAAACAAACCAACTTTCCCTCCTCAGAAACAAACCAAACCAATTTTCCCCCCTCGAGAACAGGTAAAACAAAATTTTCTAACTCTAAAAGTCAATATCAGAAAAAAACTACCACCCAGTCCATGCTATCGCTGTGGGACTTGGCATTGGTTTAAAGACTGTACATACCGTTTTAAAACTTGTCTAACATGCAAAAAATAGGACACAAAAGTTCTTATTGTTGGTCTAGAAGAGAAAGCAAAAGCAGAATAAGAATCACGAGGACTGACCAAGCTGATGAGACTAACATAAGAAAATACGTATAAGTTGAAATGCAAAACAGAAAAGTCAGGCTACAGCTGGATTCTGGCTCAGACTTAACTATCATAAACCTACAAACATGGAGAAAACTGAACAAACCTGCCATGTTAAAAACGGATAAAATTGCTAGATCAGTTACGGGGAGAAAGATAAAATTTGAGGATGAAGTAATTACTAATGTAACATTCAATGGAATGACGAAAAAACTAAAAATGTACGTGTTAAGAAATTCAGAAAACCTATTCGGAACGGACTGGATGCAAAAATTCGAACTGTGGGACTTAGCAATAAGTACGTACTGCCAAAATGTAAAAAGCTTACCAACCGAGGCAGACAAATTAAAAGAGAAACTAAAAACGAGTTTCCCCGAAGTATTTTAGCAGGTCTAGGAAGATGTAAGAAAATGGCAGCAAATATCGAAATAAAAGAAAACGTTCAACCTATCTTCAAGAAAAAAAGGAGCGTACCGTTTGCGTCAATAGAAAAAAATATTCAAGAATTAACTAGACTCGAAAACACTGGCATATTGACAAAAGCCGCATACAGTAAATGGGCCGCACCTACGGTCTACGTCAAACACAAATCAGGACAAATTCGAGTTTGCGCTGATTTTTCTATAGGTTTGAACGCAGCAATAAAGGACGACCACTATCCTCTACCCAGTCCAGAAGTATTCACTAAATTAAACGGCGGAAATTTCTTTTCAAAAATTGATTTAAGTGCAAATCCCAGTCGATGAGGAAAGTTCAAAACTACTGTGCATAAACACACACAAAGGATTGAACAAATACCAAAGATTACCATTTGGGATTAAGGTCGCGCCGGCTATATTCCAACAGACTATGGATACTATGCTTGCCGGACTAGAGCACACGATTGCATACCTGGATGACGTATTGATTAATAGCGAAAGTGTTGAATAACATTGGGAACATGTACAGGAGGTGTTTAAGAGAATACAAATCTATGGATTCAAAGTAAAAGAAAACAAATGCAATTTTTTCATGAAGGAAATTAAATACCTTGGCCATATAATAGATCAAGAAGGTAGACGACCAGTTCCTGAAAGGTCAACAGCAATAAAAAAAATGCCAGTTCCTAAGAACATAACAGAGTTACAAAGTTTTCTAGGCTTAGTGAGTTACTACCTCAAATGCATAAACTTCGAGCACCACTGAACGAGCTGCTAAAGAAAGAAAAAGTTTGGCAGTGGACAGATCAATGCCTGGAAACATTTGAAAAAATAATTAAGACGTTAACTTCAGATTTATTTTTGGCACACTACGATTCTAAAGTAGAAATTATTGTAGCAAGTGACGCGAGCGCCTATGGAGTCGGCGCGTGTATATTACATAAAATGCCAGATGGGACAATAAAACCCATCGCACATGCTTCTCGAACCCCGCTACCAGCGGAGAAAAATTAAACACAAATAGAGAAAGAAGCTCTGGGAATTATCTTCGCAATCACAAGGTTTCATAGGTATATCTATGGCAGATATTTTACTCTACAGACGGATCACAAACCGTTACTAACAATTTTTGGTTCGAAAAAAGGTCTACCGGTTTACACCGCAAATAGGTTACTAAGATGGGGAACGATTCTTCTGAACTAAAATTTCAGCTTGGAGTATTTAGCAACGAAAAAATTCGGGAACGTGTATGGTCTGTCGAGACTTATACCAACAAATACAGAGCCATTGGAAGATACGGTAATCGCAGCCTTAAGAAATGAAGAAGATATCAGGACAGTACTATGTTGTACAGTAAGAAACCTCCCAGTCACACTGCAAGACATAAAAAATGAAGCCAAAAATGACGAATTCATAAAAGAAACAAAAGCAAAAATAGCAGAAAAAATGAGCAAATATCGGACAGCTTTTCTCTATGCGATAATGTGCTACTTTACAACGAATGGGTTGTAATTCCCAAAACACTACAAAAGCGAATCCTAAAGGATTTCCATAGGGGCCATCCTGGTAAAAATGATTTCGCTAATGCGAAGCTATGTATATTGGAAAAATATGGACCAGGATATTACTCAGATGGTGGAAATGTGCAAGGGTTGTAACTTAGCAGCCAAAGCACCGCCAAAAATCCATAAGCCATGGCCAGAGTCTGATCGTCCGTGGTCAAGAATACACGCAGATTATGCAGGACCAATTGACGGTTTTTACTATTTAATCATAGTGGATAGTTATAGTAAATGGCCGAAGGTGTTTCGTTGCAAAAATCCTACTGCAGAAACGACCATAAATTGCCTCCACGAACTATTCACTCGGTTTGGAGTAGTGGATTGCCTAGTCACAGATAATGGAACGCAATTCCCATCAGCAGACTTCCAAGAGTTTTGCGAAATTTATCAAGTAAAACATATAAAATCCCCGCCTTATCAAGATCAAATATATATATTTATATCAATTTAAAAATTTTAAATAATTATTTACAGGCAGGTTACTTGCCGGCTAAGTAAAAGGTAATCTATTATAGGCACATTTCTGGCCTGTCGTCATTGATTCAGTTCGACTCTTTTTCCGTTCAGCACCTTGTCCATTCAACACTGTCCTTCGACACTCTGCGTACAATAATAGATATAGTTAGCACCAAATGATATAGCAATAACAACAAGACAAAGACGGGAAGATACAATATAGGTTGTACAAAATGCCCTATGATGTACATCGGCGAAACCTCCAGAAACCTCAAATAAGATTATGAACACCACAGAGACAGATTGCATAACAACACTTCAAACGTACTGGTAGTTCACCATATAGATAAATAGATAAATTTAAATACATTTTCACTTTTATTGCATAATAAACCTGGTACCGAATTTCTTATTAATCTTTTTTTAATGATGGTAGATGTTATAGGGAGTAATTGATAGCGGCTCGAATTGAGAAATTGGAGAACCGAGTTCGAATTCCAGTCAAATCCATTACATTCACTTACGTGCTAATACCCTTAGGAAAGGTATGAATCGTCTTCTTCTCCTACCAGCTATGGCATGGCATCTGGTCTATCACAGAAAGAAATGGCAACCTTCTTCGGGAAAAAATCTGCCTCGTCAGTCAAGTATCGAAAGATACATGATCGCCTAAGCGTGTATTACGCATGGCATATAACGGATTGAGATGTTATAGGCTGAACCCCACTCACTGCAGTATGTCAAAATCTATTTGGTGGTCATTGTTATCACTATAAAATTTATATTAACCAACTGATTTTCAGTATATACTTCTATTTATATGTGCAATGTATTTTGTTCTTGTCTTTCACTTTCAATTTTTTTTTTCAATTTATTTTTGGTTATGTGATCTCTTTTCAAGTTTTTTGCTGATTCCAAATGTGTTTCAATAATTCAGTAACTTTACAATATCTTCTTTCTCGTTTGAACTTTTTTTTCCTGGAATTTTTACCGACATGCAATAAACATTGAGTTGCATAATAAAATCTGACATAATGTAATGCGACCACCAAACAGAAACGATTCGATAAATAATTCGATAAATAATTCGATAAATTTCCATCAGGAAATGTCGATAAGTAAAATGGTGACTTTTTTTCTAAATCAACGAAATAAACACTATCTATATTCTCTATTCTTAATAATGCTCTTTTACGTGTATGTAATAATACGAGATGTATGTGTATGTAGTAATACGAGAGAGAGTGTGTATGAGAGAGTATGTGTGTGTGTTTGAGAGATAGATTTTGTATGAGAGAGAGTATGCGTGTTTGCGTAAGATAGTGAGTGTATGTGAGAGGAAGAGTGTGTGTGTGTCAGATAGTTTATGTCTGAGATAGAATGTATGCGTGTGGGAAAGAGGGATTGTGTGTGTGTTTCTGAGAGAGCGCGTGTCTGTATGCTTGTGTGAGAGACAGTGTGTGAATGCGAATGAGAAAAAAAGTGTGTGAGAGAGTGACTGCTTGTGTGAGACAGAGGGGGGGTGAGAGAGATAGCCGTGTGTTTTTGTGTGTGAGAGAGAGAATGTGCATGAGAGAAATTGTGTGTGCGTGTGAGAGAGAGAGAATGTGTGTGTGTCAAAGAGAGAGAGTGAGTGTTTCTATGAGAGTGAGAGAGTGCGTGTGTGTAAGAGTGTGTACGTGAGTGAGAGAGAATGTAAGTGTGTGAGTGGCAGTGCGTGTTTTATGTGTGTGTGTGTGTGTGAGAGAGAGAGAGAGAGAGAGAGAAACAGTGTGCGAGCGTGTGTGTGCGCGTGCACGCGTGTGTGTATGTGTGTATTAGAAAAGCAACTAACAATACGTTTTTGTGAGCAATATCGTCGCCAGCCAGGCTGATTTATTAGCAGGTAAAACTAAAATGCAATTAACCCACTTTTTCAATCCTTTATTTTCCAGACCAAGTGGCTTAAGGTTTTATTCACTCTTTTTTATTGTTAATCTATTTTTTTTTTATAAACTGCAATTTCTTCTCAAAATGGAAATTACGACTGTATGTCATATCAATTTTGCACCTTCGTTACGCATTATCAATTTCATTTGATAAAGCCTTTTCGTTAAAAGTATTACGAGATTCGTTACTCACATTCATTTCTTTCATATCTAAACCTGTAAAAACACCAGCTTCCGTCTCTTTTATCATGACAAAAGATTTCAATCGCAATTTATAGCAGCGCAATTAGAATGATGTAAGCATAAAATAAATTGTGGATCACGCATATAAAGAAAATCTATTGCCTTATATGCAAATTTGCACTAATATATGCAAATTATATATGCAAATCTCATCAGCATTATTTACATTATTCAGAGTATTGCCCTCATCTTTGTCGCCATAATTATTACAACGATTCGGCCGTTGTACGCTCCGGCCTTCATCAGGTGGTTGGAATGTCGAACTGAACCCTTTATTTCGCTCACTAAGGTAGACTGTTCTAATTCCACGTGCCATGTTTAATGGATGTCAGTTATCAGTTATCTCCTGTTAATTTCCCTCTGTAAGTTCTCCACTGCCTTAGACGGGTATTAAACTCACACTCTTTGGGTCCTCTCACTGGACCTAACTAACGCCTTTATCCACTGTGCCATGTGTCCTCAAGAATTAATAGGAGATAACTGATAACTGACATCTATTAGACATGGCACATGGAACTAGAACAGTCTACCCCAGTGAGCGAAATAAAGGGTTCAGTTCGACATTCCAACCACCTGAAGTAGGTCGGAGCGTACAACGGCCGAAACGTTGTAATAAATATGGCGACAAAATGAGGACAATAGTCCGAATAATGTAAATAATGTACATAATACCTCATCTAAGAAATATAGAGAAATTTCATCAGAGTTGAACTACAATAAATTCGACCCTTTCCTGAGGTCACTTCGTAGTTTTTCTTAAGTGAATTCCAAAGACAACATTTAGATATTTGTGCATTAATTTATTCAACAATATATGAGCCGTTTTATTCCACTGCGTATCGCCTTCTTTCAGGCAGCTTCATGATTCCATCCTCCCAGAACCTGATATCTTTCAGCGTGATGAGCTAGTCCAAGTAGATTTTACAAGCTTCCAGACAAGTGAAGTTTTTTCCATTAAGAGAATATTGTAGGGATAAAATGTGATCATCCGAAAGTAAAAGGTGGAGTGAATACAGAAGCTATATCGGGATATCAAAGCCAAAGTGTAACAATTTTGTGCCGGTTTTCCAGAGAGACATGAGATCTGGCGTTGCCCTTACGTAACACGACAGCGTTTCATTGATTGCCACCATCAATTGGTTTTAATTGAACGTTTAATCAGACGGAAGGAGATCCTAATCTACAATGCCCTCCCAATCCAACTAGATACGCAAACTCATCTTCTTCGGATACAGTGGCTAATTTCCATTTCCCCTTGGCCCTTTTCGTTCTACGTTGTTGTAAACAATCCACTTTTCAACGGCTTTAAAATGTGGTTTGAATATTAAACTCCGATCCACTAAATTTTCTTCCATTAAATCATGAGGCACCGAAACATCGTCGTATGATTTATGTATCCAAGTGCTTTCAAATGCCTTACAACGCTCATATTAGGTATGTGGAGTATCTCTGCGATATCACGTGTCGTGTGATCTGAATTATTTTTAATCAGCGTTTCGATTTGGTCATAATCAATGACTGCAGGCCTGACGGGGCATTCTTGGTTTTTAAATTCAAATTTGTACTTCTGAACCTGACGAACACCTTCCGAACACTACTCACAGCTACGGTACCATCTCCATAAACGGAACATCTTTTTTTGCTATTTGTGAAGTGTTTTCTTTTTCTGTTGTTTTTTCTGTTGTTTTGATTTGTGGGGGGTTAAAATAAAATTGAATCAAATGATGAAATAGCGTCTCATTTTCATTCATTTTCATTTTTAACGTAAAAACATTTAATTTTACAATTCACATACGAATCGCACAAAAATACACGTTGAAATGTCGCTTCCCAGAAAATATGTCACGCATTTCCGTCACTTGTGAAGTAAAATTGCATGTTTATTGAAAAACGATAAGAACTTTTATTCCAAATATGGTTCAGAATTTCTGATGTAATTGTTTTTAATCATTTTGCCCCAAGCAAAGCGATAATGCCACTAAAATGCAAAGAGTTACTGGGAGTGGTATAGAACGAGAATAATTAAGTGTTGTCGAAAACATTCTACGATACTCTTGGCCTTGGTGTTTACATCTGGGAAAATCTTCTAATGGTGAAGGAATTATCTCTTGATTTCCCGGATGTTTCTTTAATGTGCTTTCGACTTCCTTTATTGCACACTACTAGCTATCTATTCTTTCCTTTTATTGATTCCCTTCTTATCAGAACTGTAAAATATTAAACAAAATATGACAATATAGAAATTAGTCTCTCTACATTCATCTGCGAACATTTTGTGTTTGGTGATTTTAATGCTAATCATTCCTAGTGGCTTAACCATTCTAATGTTGTTGGTATTCAGACTTTTCCTTTGATTAGTCTCTTAATCACATAGTGGATTTCCATACTCGTTTCCCTAATAAATTTGATCAACATGCTTCTTTACTTGATTTATTCCTTACCCCCTCCTTTAATTTTTGTCGAGCAATTCTGTTCTCTTGTCAATTTGGATCACGTTGCAGTATATGTTGATATTTATTTTGAGTCATCTCTTAAACAGGAACCAAGTAATATTTCTGATTGGGAATTATGCCACTGAAGTTTCTTCTTTGGTTAAAGCTGGCATCGATGCGTTTGTACCTTCTCGGAAATACCAGGTGAAACCACAATTTTCTTCTAGATTCACACCTGCCTACTCAGCTGCTATAGTCCACAGGGATCACTTTTTAGGCTGTACCATGATAGTTCCGTTCACAACAGACACTTCTTTGTGTCTGCTCGTAATAATTGCAGACCAGTCCGCAAAGAGGTTAAGTCTTTGTGTGCTGACAGAATGAAACACCTAAAAAGGTTGGTTCATGTGACAACCGGCGGCTCTGTATCGTCTATCTTTCCTCTTTTCACTCAATTTGAGGTGTTAACATCTTCTACTGATAAAGCAGAATATTTTACCCTTAAATTCTCTACCAATTAATGTCTTGACTTATCTGGAGTATCTAACTTTCTATTTAGAACTGAGTCTCTGGAATAATTACTGACAATTAGATTCATAACTCTTACCAATTTTTGAGCATTAATTTTAAAGATCGTCTGAAAAAATGTACAGAAATACATAATTTCGACCGGTTTTTGCTTACAAACTGACTTCAGAATTTTACTATTTCAACAATAAATCCAAATAAAGTTAATATCTTTTGTATTAGGTTCATTGAATGAAAAATATATCAAAACCAAAATTCCAAACAAGCAAAATTGCAATGTTTTTACTGTATTGGATAAGCAAAACTGCGTAAAAAAAGTCAAATATTACAAAAAAGGCTACTCGATGAATAAGATTAGTTATACCATTTGATAGATCATAATTAATAAGAAGAAAAAATAGATAAAAGTGTATATAACACCATAATAGTGCTGGGCACAAATTATATGACAAAATGTTTTAAATATGCATTGTTTATTGAAAATCACACTAAAACTACAGCACTTTATAACATATTACATAATATAGCTAAATTGCTCAGTATAATTTCCCTTTGATGTAAATGAAGGTTTTATTTGATGGTACAATGATTTAGTAATAATGTGCTTGCATCTTGTCCATATACAATTTGTAAATCTTCAGTAAGTTATAAATTTCATTAGGCATTGTTATAAGGCTTTCACTGAGCACCAAAATGAAATTGCAACGCCACGATTTTGAACCTAAACTGAATCTTTAAATTCGTTTCCTCTAAAAACTGTAACGATTTGAAAAAATATTATTTGTCATTATTTATCGTGTGAAATCTCACTTTTAAATTGAGTGCAATACATCGGTTCCAAAATCGACCTGTCCTTAATGTGCCATGACCCCACTCAACAATTAATTTATATCTGTCTGTATTTCTGAGATAAGTTATTGTAACTATGTACACTATATTTATTGTTCGGACTGTTATCCTCATCTTTATTGTCATATCCACGACGTTTCGGCCGTCGTACGCTCCAGACTTCTTCAGGTGACATACGTTGGAATTTCGAACCGAACCCTTTATTTAGTCCACTGGTGTAGAGTGTTCTAATTCAACAAGAATTTATATTTACTAAAATTCATGCGATCGTCTCAAATATGGACGACTCATGGGCGCTATTTATAAGTATGGGGTCTACGTCCGCGCTCACCTCGATAAACAAACCAAAATATTTGGTAATAATGTACTTGTGCCCTGCATTACTTAAATTATAAATTTTATAATGCTGTGTTATAAGGCTTTCACTGATTATCGGAATGAAATTCGAACGCTAAGATTTTGAATCTAAATTTAATCTTTGGAATTCTTTACCTCAAAAAAAAATCAGTAAGGATTTTGGGAAAAAAAAACATATTTTGCGCCATTATTTACCATGCCAAACCCGAACTTTCAAATTCAGTACAAATACCACAGTTCCAAAAGCAATCTGCCCTAATAGTCCATTGTATCACACACTTTATTGGAATTAGAAAGATTTCAAGAATGATTGAAATGGTAATGTGGCATTTGGCGCTAATTTTAAGCAAAATAAATTTGATTCCTTTGAAAGATTTCTAAGTGTGATAATGAATTCTTGTTTTGCTTTTGATTTTGAATTTTTCTTCTCACCGGCCATATTCAAGTATACACTGGCAGTTTCAAAACGCCCAGAAGATTATTGAATACCATATACACATGATTAGATAACACTTTGAAAAGATGCAGATTTCTTTTTTTTAAATGTCATGTACCTTCAGGATGTAAACGGTCATAGTTCTCCCCAGATTCCTTTTTGGTTATTTTCCTGAATATCTTGAGAAATATATTGACGTTATTTTCCAACTATGATGAAGATTTCGTTCCATTAGACTGGATGCCACGCATAGCTAGATAGCCCAGTTATTTAATCCATCGGTAGGTACATAATTGATGGATTTTGTCTTTGCCGAGAGCATGGAGCGAAACTGACCGTAACAGACTAAGTGATAATTTATAACAGTTTACAATTTTATGGGAGTAAAACTTTCATCTTAGGCGCCCCTTAGAGTTTCCTATCCATACAGGAATCATTCACTACCATTTGGTGGGAACTATGCTGACTTCGGTTAAAGAATTGGAGAAGGAGTAAAGTTTGTGAATATGAAGAAGGGGTGAGTGAGGATGTATGAGGGGTAGAAAAGTAATTGTAATTATGATAGATAGATAGATAGATAGATAGATAGATAGATAGATAGATAGATAGATAGATACTGTATTAAGATAGATAGATAGATAGATAGATAGATAGATAGATAGATAGATAGATAGATAGATAGATACTGTATTAAGATAGATAGATAGATAGATAGATAGATAGATAGATAGATAGATAGATAGATAGATACTGTATTCAGATAGATAGATAGATAGATAGATAGATAGATAGATAGATAGATAGATAGATAGATAGATAGATAGATAGATACTGTATTAAGATAGATAGATAGATAGATAGATAGATAGATAGATACTGTATTAAGATAGATAGATAGATAGATAGATAGATAGATAGATAGATAGATAGATAGATAGATAGATAGATAGATAGATAGATAGTGGTTTGATAAAGGGATACAAACCCTTAGAATTGCTAAGCTGACGTTAAATGATACTTTAATAAAGAGATTCAAACCATTAGAATGGCCACACTGACGATAAGTGATACGCTGATAAACAGATGCAAGCAATTACAATAGACACGCTGAGGATAAAATATTGTTTGATAAGGAGATGAAAACCCATAGAATAGGCACGCTGACGAGAAATGATGGATTTATATGAAGATGCAAACCCTTAGAGTAACCAGGCTGACAAGAAATGATGGCTTGATGAAGGGATGTAAACCCTTAGATAAGGTTACAAAGAATGTTCATGCAGAAATTTGGTGAATAAAAGTTAATGGTTTTGGTTTGTAGAATTAAAATAGTTTAGTTTCTGCAAGGAAAAATGTCAATTGTGTTCGTTCAAGTGATAGTGTGTATGCGTGTGACAATTGTTAGTTAGAATTTAAGTTGTGAAGAGTTGTTTGCCTTTAACTCATAGGCTAAAGTTGATTGATTGTACAATTACTGTTTTGTAGTGAAAACGTTCACTTTTTTAGTTAATTGTAAGTTTGTTTCCCACGCGGACAATTGTTGTGTGAGTGCCGTGTTGAGTTTGTTGAGAGTTTGGAAGTGATTTTTGAGTCAGTGTGTTGGCACGCGTGGAGTCTGCTGGCATCTCTCGAAACTCAATGACTGACTTGAATTGAGTCAAGCGGTTCTTTATATAGAGTTTCGTGTTTTAATAATCGGCTCCAGGGTACTGCTCCGGAAAAAAGATTTGTCTCAACTTTGCTACAATTTAGTATTCTTTTAACCAATAGGAGGTTGAATTTAGGGAAGTGACGTGGTGATTGGTTAAGGCCTTATTTTAGGGAAGAATACATCTTTCCGTCGGGGGTGACAGGCAAATGTGGAAGATTCCACAGTTTAATAAACGGATGCAAACCATTAGAATAGCCACACTGATGATAAATGATGGTTTGATAAAAGGATGCCAATTCTTAGAATAGCCATATCAACAACTAGTATGGATACTCGGTGTTACTCGGAAGATCTCTGAATAGCAGTTTATTATTGAAAATTTATTGATATTTTTCAGCCATCTTATGGATAATAATTTTTAATTCAATCTTTAAAAAATAAACTTCAAATTTTTTTGGTTTGTTACAAAATAACTAAATTTAGGAAAATACCACACTATCAATACCACGCTCGTTGGTGGTGGTGGGGGGTGAACCACATATTTTTATTCAAAAAGACACTTTATTTTTCGATTTAAATACTAACATAAATACGCTGTTAATGTTTTCAAACAAATCAAATTTAAATAAAAGATCGTTAACCTTTTTTTAAATTATTATTGATAAAAAATTAAATAAACTTAAATTAAGATATATTTAAACATTTAATTTAATCATTTTTTCAAGCAAAAACTATAGCGAGCATTACTTCTTCGAAAAAAAATTATTTACTATTTATTTTGGAGAGGAATGTAGATTTTTTAAGTAAATAAAGTTTTACTTTTAAACATTACATTAAAGAAGTAAACATTTCTCATTAAATGAATTTAATTACTATTTTGAAAGAGAGTAGAAGCAAGATACACTGAGAATTTTAGTTTTGAAAAGCGATTATATTTAAATTTAGAGTTATATTTGTATTTGAAAAGTAAAGAAAAACATTAGTTAAATAAAAATTAGGAGAAATAGACATGACTTACGGCCAACATTAGTCGTGTTGAATATTTCTTTTACGAATTTTAATAAATTCGAAAAAATAAGGCTCGCCATAGTTTTTGCCTTAATAAAACTTAATTTAAAATTATTTACTTTTTTGTTAGTTACAAACCCCAGTTTTTGAGAAGGATAAACTCTGTGTTTGGTGTATCACATACTATGCACCCAACGAAACGATTGATTTGTTTTCACGGTTTATCAACCTTTTTGCTGGTTAAAACTAGAAAATATATTTCGATTATAAGAATTCATTGGTGATGAAAATTATTTTACTGATACATGCTCTACTAATTAACCCATAGCTGGGAGGAGAAGAGGCCCATTCATAACTTTCCATCGGGTATTTACGCGTATGTGAATATAGAGAACCCAACGGGAATTGGAAATCGATTCTTCGATTTTCGATTCCGATCGGTTATCCATTACACCACCCGCACATCCAAGCCTGAAGTAGCTGGTATTCCCAAGCGGTCACCCATCTAGGTACTGATCAGTCTCGACGTTGCTTAACTTCGCTGATCGTAAGAAAACGGGTACCAACAAAAGAATCATTGAGTTCACCATGACTCTGCGATCCCATCTTTGCTCGATCTGATTTCTGGATGAATTTTGCTGAACAGAGAAAGATATCAGATACAGAAGAAATTGAAACGAGAACCGCTTATAATAGCCAGTTTCGCTATACGTCGTCGACTAATAACGATATTAATGATACCTTAATGCTAAAAATGGGTAGTTGTTAGTCTACTTGTAATCTCGGTCAAGCCATTCCGTTCCGTATTTATTGTTAAAGGTTCTTTAGAAAGTTGGAATAATAAAATAACGAGAGAAAGATGGAATTGGAGAGACGGAGGAGTGAAAAAAGACAAAAGCCAACATGCCAGTGTGGCACCAGGATGTGACAATCGGCTGCACAACGTAAGAAACTTGTCTTTATATTGGGTCACCTCCTTACGTCCTGTCCCTCCCAGTTGAAATTTTTACGTCAGGCGCCTTCTGGGTCGGAGTTGAATCATCAACATAATTCATCTGTGTTAAAAAAAAAAAAAAAAAAAACTCAGATTTGAAATGTCTATCTTTTACTGAAAAGAAACGTTGGTTGGGTAAAATAAAGAATCTTGATTATCCTTGTGGATAATTGCAGAGAATTATTCCTGAAGGTTAAAAAAAACACGTTATTCAAATTATAAAGATTTCTATTCAAAATGCAAAATTTCCTATTCAGGTTTTAGATATGTTCATTTTAAATAAGAATGTCGTAAGTAGGAAGCAGATGTTTAAAAGTAAAAAAAAAATTAATAAGATCTTACAGTGTTCGGACTGTTGTCCTCATTTTTATTATCACATTCACAACGTTTCGACTGTTGTACGCTCCGACCTTCATCAGGTGATATTGGTTTAAATTTCGAACTGAACCAAGAATAGTCAATGTGTATATAGGCGTTTCAGAGGATCGTTCGATGACGTTTGTGTAGAAATTCTTCGCATGTCTATTTCCTGAAATGGGCTGACACATAACAACAGTCAGGACAATGTATGTAGTGTAAATAGATACAAAACCTCAAGTCGAGCGTACAACGGTCGAAACGTTGTGAATTTTACAATAAAGATGAGGACAAGGGTCCGAACAATGTAAATAATGTAAATAGTTACAATACTTCATCTCAGAAATACAGACAGATCCTGAAGAAGGCCGGAGCGTAGAACGGTCAAAACGTTGTGAATTTGACAATAAATATGAGGACAACCGCTCAAATAATGTAAATAGTGTAAATAGTTACTATATAATACAATCATCTCAAAAATATAGACATCTGGTGAAATCTCTTCTTCATCTGTCACAATCTCTGGGATTTTTTCTTATACCTGTGTTCATCTAAATGAATAATCAAATTGGTGTTGCTTAACTTTGGTGATCAGAACAGAATGAATAATTTCGATGCGATGTAACTGAAATTACAAGGTTCAGATTAGCACAAAAGGTCAAAGGGAGAAGCAAAATCACTAAAACAGCGTTAAGTACCTCGTCTGTACATTTATATTTAATTTAAACTTATATATATAAATATATATATATATATATATATATATATATATATATATATATATATATATATATATATATATATATGCAAAACTGAAGCAGTAATTTACAAAGAAAAAGTAATAAATACAAATGATCAGAAAAAATATACATAGGGCGTACTGAGGGTAACTTTAAAAGGAGGTGGTGAAATCATAAGTCATCTTTTAAACTAGAAAGCCTTAGAAATACTACTATACTAGACAACCATGTCTGGAAATTAAAGAAAAATAAAATAAAAAAAGATCCGATTGTAAACTGGAAAATTAAAAAAAAAAGGCTATCCCTACAACAATCATGGCAACATCCGCAAACTTTGTCAACAAGAGAAATTAGCTATAATAACATTTCCAGACAAAAAAAATTTAAACCTTGATTTTACACTTGATTTCCCTTCCTCCTCCTCTTTCTCATCCTCCTCACCATCTAACACACCTGACTTCGTGTGCTAATTCGTTTATTTTTTTTTTAAGTTATAGCATTCATAACTTTAAGAACAAATAGCGTTAAGAAATCAGCTGATAGAAATCACCTAAAGATCCCGAAAGGTTGAAACCAAGGTAGCGGAATCGGTTGATTTCCTAATGTTCTATACTTAAAAGCTCCTCATGTTAAGTTTTTATATTTTTATATGTGTATTGAGTACTTTTTTAATACTACTGTTTCCTGGTCTAATTCAACTCTGACCATTAACTTCTTTATATATATATATATATATATATATATATATATATATATATATATATATATATATATATTATAGATACATAATCATACATTGAATCAATTAGCAATATTAATGCAATTAATGGCGAAATCTCTTCGCTAACAGACTTAGTATAAGCATTAACCTACTAACAATACACTGAATGATGCGATGCTTATGTATAAAATAAGGATCGCCCCATTCAGTGGATTGTTAGTAGGTTAATGCTTATATTAAGTCTGTTAGCGAAGAGACTTCGCCATTAATTGCATTAATATTGCTAATTGATTCAATGTATGATTATCTCTTTATAATATAAAATATATGCTGCCTAATATATATATATATATATATATATATATATATATATATATATATCTTTTAAACGTCATCTTTATATATATATATATATATATATATATATATATGCATAATATATATTTTATGGTAGGTAATTGAAAAACAAAACGAAAAAGTGGGGAGGGGCTGAAAAATCTGAACAAAAACATCGAGGGGAACGCTGAAGAAGTAGAGACGCTAAAATTTAAAATTTACATTTCTGGCGTCTGATGTGTCTAGACGTACAGCTTAGCCGACTTCAATCGACCTCCCAACGCTGTGTAAGCAGTGTGAGGCATGATTGCTTAGCTGATCAGATCTCTTTCGATATATGACTGCCGTTTCTTTCTGCGGAAGGATATCGGATCCAGACTGACCTGCTATTCAAACCATAGCTGGTGGAGTGGGGAGAAGAAAGGCGTCCATACCTTTCCCAAGGGTAATTGCGCGTAAGTAAATGCAACAAACACGATTGGAATTCGAACTCGGTTCTCTGAGTTCATATTTCGTACCGTTACCCATTACGCCACACCACACATCCAGTTGATTTGTTTTAAAAACGTGATCGTGGTGTCTCTTATAGTTTATGAAAATTCTTAGTCATTATTATTGTCGATTGAAAGAGCAGCATGCTAAAAGATTGCAACTTAAACGTGAGTAACATGATGGGAAACGTGCTCATCTTGAACATCTTCATGATTTAATTCAATACATAAATTTAATTGAATTCATTTCACAGGTATGATGTCCGACACAAAAAGAAGCCGAGCCCGGAGAAGAGTGAACAAAATAACAGCGGCACTCCATAAGTTTTATGCTGAACTATTTGATTCTTCATTTGTTGTAATGTACGGCAAGAGGTTGTTGTAATTGAAAAAAACACCTAATCGATTGCTCTCCCGGGTGTGAAAGAGAAGGACGATAACAAAAATAACACTGCCTGAGAAACCACCGCAATATTAGGAACAAAAATACCCACGGGAGAGACTTCACAAGACACCGTGTCATATTAACTACTAACTGCTGGCTTTCTCGTTGCTGTTATTAACATGAGGCAATTTAAAAAGACACGGATCTTGACCAGTTGCAGAGAGGCCCGTATCTGGACATGCCAAGCTGTCCCGTCGCTTGGCGGAGAAAACTCGGATGTAACTGGTGTTGACAGACATGTCCGCACGCGATCCAGGCACTCTCTTGCGTCTCTAACGATGCACGTTCGCCTCATTATCTTTATTCATTATGTACCGTGTCCTTTCAGGACGCAGGTGATCATGGCCATCCACAACTTCTTGTCCATTGTAGCTCTTAATAAACCTTGCCTTTCTCTTATTTCTCCTAAACCTTGTTCCGTCATCCATTTACTCAACTCACTATGTTATGCGTTGTTTTCCTCTGTTCCTATTGCCTTCTATCTGTCCCGTGTGTATCAGATTTTCTAATCCCTCCTTCCTTATTATGTACTCCATAAACCTCAACTCTCTCTTCCTGATATTAAGCATGTTTCCTTTTTGTTTCTATTTTCTCTGAGACTTCAGCATCCTTCTTTAGAACACTATTTCTTTTGCTTCAGGTCTCTTCTTCATCTTTGAGGAGATTGTCAAGCACTCACTGCCATTCAGGAAGACAGATATCGCGTAACAGATTAGTACGTAACAGTTTAGTACTCTTTTCCTTGTTTCTAGCGAAGTTTTTTTTTATATTTCTTAATACTTTGCTTAGCTTTAGGGATGCTTCTTTAGCTATCCCAATATGACTTCGGATTTCAGTGTCACACTTTCCGTCCTCTGTTAAAATACTTCCCAGATATATACATTTCACTTGTTTGATTTTGGTATCTCCGACTTGCAATTCGCACTTTGGGCTCATCCTTTTGCTAACAACCATGCCTTCTGTCTTCTTGCAGTTGATGTTTTATCCTTTCTTCTTGCTTTCCTTCATTAACATTTGAAGGTGTTTCAAAACTGTGTCATCTGCATACCGTATGTTAAGATTGTGGCCGCTAATAATGAATCCTGGTAGGATTCCTAGAATCCCTCAGAATCGCATCGCTGTACAGGCTAAATATGTCCGAAGAGAAAGCACATCCTTGTATTGCACCTCTTTCTATGTTTGTATATCTACTGAACTCCCTTTCCATCCATATGCAGGCAATTTGCTGCCCGTATAGGTTCTTGATTATTCTAATATCTTTCCCAAATATATCAAGGTTGCTGAGCAGTTCCAACAGTTCTTTGTGGCATTCTTTGTCGAACGCCTTTGCGAAATCTCTAAAACACAGGTAGACGTCCTTTTGCATTTGTATTGCTCTTTCTGATAACATTCCGTGCATATATGTCGCATTCCTTGTTCCGGTGCCTTTAAAGAACCCGTACTGTTCTTGTCTTCTTCCCGGTCTGATTCAGTTGTTTGCTCTATTCACCAGAATTGCAATGATCAGTTGCGTTATATGCGTCATTAAGCTGATTGCCCGATGGAGTTCGCATTCGTTTACATCTGGTTTATTCGGCACTGCTATGAAAATAAATCTACTTAGGGTTTCCGCTTCATCACCACTGTTGTAGATTTAATTTATTATTTCTGTGATCTTTTCTTCACCGAAATCGTCTAAGGTTTCCAGCATCTCTATTACAATTCCGCCTGGCCCTGCCGCTTTGTTTCTGTTCAATTTGGCTAGTGCTGCTTCCACTTCAGTTTTTAATATTTCCGGTCTGTCGATATTTATGCTTATTGCCTGTTTTCATCTCTTTCGTCGTGGAAGGGTTCTTTGATATATTCCTTCCATTTCTGGAGTGTTTTTCTTTCTTTAATATCATCGTTTCATCCTTGGATTTTATGCAGACTGTTGATGAAGATGTATTTTGTCTTGTTAGTTCTCTTATTTTTTTATGCATGTCTGCTTTATTTCTGATACTCATTCTTTCTATTTCTGCACATTTTCGTTGAGCCATTCCTCTTTAGCCTACCTGCTTTTTTTATTTCTTTGTGTAGTGTCCTATATTCTGTTCCGTTTGTGGTCATTGTTTTTTGTTTCTTTTTTATCATCGAGGATTTTCTCTGTCATCCATTCATTTTATTTTCTTCGTCTATAATACTTTGGGATGGTCTCGATTCCTGCTGCCCCACTTCGAGTCTACATTTTCCTTTTGTTCCTCGTGTCTGCTTTCCACACCGTCTATATTCAGATTCGGGTCGTTCAAGTGTTTGTCGTATTGCAATTTGGGTGCTGCCTTTCCGGAGTTGCACACTAAGTTTACATATCATTGGAAGGTGATCGCGTCCACAGTCGGCGCTTGGATATGTTTTGCAGTGTAAAACTGCATTCATGAATCTCTTGATATTTATATACGTGATCTGTTTTTTGGTTCTCCTCCTGTACTTCTCCATGTCCATATGCATCTTGGGTGTTTTTGAAACCAGGTGTTGGGTCCTACCTGACCATTCGCCTTACGCCACTGGACCCATTATCCTCTGCTTTCATTACAGGTTCTTAGTCCGAATTTGCCAACTATTTCACCATCCCTCTCGTTGCCTACTTTGTCATTCAGGTTTCCCATGACAATTATAATTTCTTGTTATTTACACTGAGCCTTGGCGTTGTCTAGCGTAGAGTAGAACTTTTCAATTTCTTCTTTACTTTGTGCTGTCAACAACTATGATCGATATGTTGAAAGGATTCCCCCTCATTTTAACCACCATGATTCTTCCATATAATTTACAGTATCCCAGAACGCATTTCCTCATGTCTTGATCTAGTATCAGTCCTAATCCTCTTTCCTTTTTCTCTATGCCTGCGTGTTTGATACTGTTCGTCACTGACAAAATCACCATTGTTTCCCCTGGGTTTCGCATACGTCTAAGATGCTGATATTTAACCTGTCCATTTCTTGTTTTATGTCTTCTAACTGTCCACAAGAATTTTCCTAGGTAGGTAACTTGAAAAAATTTTCCCTCCTCATCTAGCACACTGTGTCTCTCGGTAGTGGTAATAGGGGAGAGACATATCTCTGCATATAGATTGTTTCACTTATTTATGCTTGTTATTAAGATTTGACATTAAAAGTCGCGGAAAATAAATTTAAACTTTTCACAGTAAGTTTTTCTTTTTTTCTTTTTAATGGCCGGTACGTGTAAGCTTTTTAGTAAACTTCATATTATGCTTAATGGCCCTTAATTGTGAGTTTCACAGTAAACTTCATATTATGTTTAATGGCTCTTAATTGTGAGTTTCACAGTAAACTTCATATTATGTTTAATGGCCCTTAATTGTGGGTTTCATAGTAAACTTTATATTTTTATGGCCCTTAATTATGAGCTTCATAGTAAACTTCATATTATTTATAATGGCACTTAATTGTCAGCTTCATAATAAATTTCATATTATTTTTAATGTCCCTTAATTGTGAGTTTCATAGTAAACTTCATATTATTTTTAATGGCACTTAATTGTGAGCTTCATAGTAAACATCATATTATGTTTAATGGCCCTTAATTGTGAGCTTTATAGTAAACTTCATATTATTTATAATGGCACTTACTTGTTAGTTTCATAATAAACTTCATATTATTTTAATGGCCCTGAATTTTGAGTTTTATAGTAAACTTCATATTATATTTAATGGCGATTAATTGTGAGCTTCATAGTAAATTTCATATTATTTTAATGGTCCTTAATTCTCAGCTTCATAGTAAATTTCATATTATAATTCATACTAAATTCAGAGTAGGATATACAGCAAAACTATCAGAGGAACTGAAAAAAGTTTGAAATACCCTCTGATATCCTTTTGAACAATTCCTCTTTCTGCATTTCCAGTTAAACATCGTCTTCGACTATCGTTCCAGATTAACTTATTTTCGAAATGTCTGACGAACGGCATACCGGGATTGAACACCGTTACTTCCTTCGCTTTTTCCCACAGTGATCAAAATTGTAATAAGATTACTTAGGTAAGTGAGGAGATTAAATGAAGTTACAGAACATGGAAGGAATATTATATATAAACAGTAAATTAAAATGTGTATGTGTGTTTGTTACTGAAAAAAGAAAGAAAGGAATAAATATATAGATATAGGTCCATTACAAATACTAGATAAAACTTCATAGACTAATTTAAACCAGCACTAAATAGATTATAACCCCCACACACATATGCACACAACATATACATATAGTTGCCGGACACGGACACACACACACTCACACACACACACATACAGATATGTATGGAAAACGAAATTATAAACACCTAGTGGCAAAAACAAACACACTAGACGGACCACACGCACACACACACAAACCCTGCACACCATAAAATGTGTGTGCATATATGTACTATTTCCTTGTAATAAAACAATATATATGTTTGGAGAAGGATTATGTATACACATACTAGCAAAAGCACACACACACAATTCACAAAGATGGAGAAAGGCTTAAAAGGATACAGACAACATAAAAATATAAGAACAATGGCCTCATTCCTTCATCTCACTAACCAATCCTAATTGTTTTATTACCCCTTAAGCAGAGGAACATTTTTCCACTAATCCAAGAACTTCGCTTACTACTGCACACAAAAGACAATGTTTAGACATAAGAAAACATAAGGAAAAAGTCAATTCTTTTAAATAATATATGGAATTAATCATGATTCGCTTGATGAAGATCACAAGACCCGAAACACGTATAGCAAAAGTATGGAAAATAAAGTAAAATATATATTTTTTAAATCCACATTATAACCAAAAACGTTTACGGCCTCTCTTTCCTCTTTAGAATATATACATACATACATATCTATCTATCTCTCTCTCTATATATATATATATATAAATATATATATATATAATTTACGAAAAACTAGGTAATCCGTATGGGTAGACCCAAGGGGGATAAAAATCCAGAGAGCTCAATGTAAATCAGAGCTAATAATTTAAATAAAAATAAAAACAGAGCACTTTAAGGTTCCATGTAATAAATTATTTCACCACAGCCCTTTTAAAGGACTGCGGATCATCAGACTTTACTTCCAAAGGTTGAAACGAAAAATGAAAAGAAATATACACATTTTTGACGGTCAGTACTAAGTATATGTAAATTAAAGAAGTTAGGAAGTGAGGGGGGAGAGAGACATGATTGAGTTAGATGTAACATTTCTATTCTTTCAAATTTAATATTGTTTGAGGAAGTCCAGACATTGACACATTAAATCGGTTAACTTAACGGAAGTTATATATTGATATAGAGGGGGGAGAGGAGAAAAAAACATAAAGAGAGAAAGAAGTCATGAGAGAAAATGTCATTAACTTTCTTATATATATATATATATATATATATATATATATATATATATATATATATATATATATGTTGTGTATTTGTGCATGTATGTATGCATGAGTTATGAAGAATAAATCAGTAAGTTTTTAATTTAGTATGAATTGTGACGTGTCCCACCGACTAAAAAGAAATCGAGTTGGTAGTTGATTTATTTTTGTCACTTATTTCAAGGCAGCAAACTGATTCGTCCATCACCAATGTAGCCAGTAAAAAGTGCGACTATAAATGCTAGGTGCTGTGGACAAGTATTTTTGAGTTACTCCAAAACTGAAGCCCAACTTATTTTCCAGTTGCAACAAATAAATAGGAGGCCTTATGATAACAATCATTATAATCACGTAAACTCGCAGAGTGAGAGTGCCGAGAATATAAATAAATATGAACAGACATTTTTTTTTTTTTTAGCATTCAACCCCAAGCAAGGCGGGAAGCCACTAGCACGCAAGGGGTTACAGAGTTGGAGCGAGAACAAAGAGGAGTGATAGAGGAAAGGATGAAGAGACGGTTAGGGGATAGATCAGGTTAATTTTGATTTTTTTTAAGCCCTCAACCCCAAGCAAGGCGGGAAGCCACTAGCACGCAAAGGGTTTCAGAGTAGGAGCGAGAACAAAGAGGAGTGACAGAGGAAAAGATGAAGAGACGGTTAAGGGATAGATCAGGGCATCTGGAGACGTCGATTGACGTTACATTTGAATAGTTGGAGATTATAGCTGTCAGGAAAACAAGAAATGGGGAGGGAGTTCCACAGGTGAGAAGTGTGAGACATGAAGCTATTGGAGTAGAAGAGACGGCTATATTTAACAGTTTCGACAGTGAAAGGGTGTGAGCGAGATGCCAGCCAAGTAGAACGCTTAAATTCATGAAGTCTGGAAACCAGCGAAAGAAGCTCATCGGAGCAGTTACTGTGAAAGTATTTGTAAAAAAGACCGAGGTAGGCAACGGCACGTCTGTAAGAGAGCGACTGCAGACGAGATGCCAGATCAGGGCCAATTACATTGCATACCCGTCTTTGGATTTTATCAAGGACCTTGAGACAATTAGAAGGGGCTCCAGACCATATATGGCAACAATAATCCATGCAAGGGCGAATGGTTGATTTGTAGATTTGAAGGATCGACTCCGGCAAGAAAAATTTATTGGCGCGGCACAGGGAGCCAATTTTCCTTGCGGTGGACGAAGCTATTGACTCAATGTGTTCGTTCCATCTCAGGTCACCGAACAATGTGAAAACCAAAAACCAAAATACAAATTACAAAATAAAATTTAAATTTAAATAATGTAAATGACAAAAATACATCATTTCGTGTCTTAGCCACGAAGTTGCACTTACGTCATTTTTCTAAGGCTGAAAATACGCCCCGTCGGTGTTATTTCAAGACTTCGGACAAGGCTGGTATTTAGTTTATTTTTTTATGGTTGGCTACATTAGTTCCAGCTTCAGTGCGTTTCGTATCAGTGAGTTATGCGCCATGCGTGAGACACGCTTAGGCGATCATGCATCTTTCGATACATCACTGACTTGGCTGATTTTTCCCGAAGTAGGTTGCCATTTCTTTCTGCGGTAGACTAGTTGCCATCCAAGGCTATAGAACCTGGTCTGTCCTGCTATTTACCCATAGCTGGGAGGGGGGGATTTATAGCTTTCCCAAGAGTATTAGCACATAAGAGGATGTAATGGATTCGACTGGAATTCGAACTCGGCTCTCTGATCCCTCAATCCAAGCCGCTATCCATTATTCCACATACAAAAAAGATTTCATTATATGACATTTTAACATAGAGAAACGGCAAGCCTACTCTGTTTATTACTATCTCTTATGTGTCCCTCTCTCTATCTCTCTCTTATGCATCCCACTCTATCTATCTATCTATCTATCTCTTACGTGTCCCTCTTTATATATCTCTCTCTTTTGCATCCCTCTCTATATCTATCTCCTACTCGTCACTCTCTATCACTATCTCTCTCTTACGCGTTCCTCTATCTCTGTTTCTCACGCGTCCCTCGCTATCTCTATCTATCTCTCTTATACGTCCATCTCTGTCTCTCTCTCTCTCACGCTTTCTATTTTGCACACCCCTCTATTTTTCTCTCTCTCTCTCTTACACGTTCCTCTCTCTCTTTCTCTTATGCGCCCCTCTCTCTCTCTCTTTCTCGCTCTCTCTTACGCGTCCCTCTCTCTATTTCTTTCTCACGCGTCCCTTGCTATCTCTCTCTGTCTTATGCGTCCATCTCTGTCCCTCTCTCACGCTTTTTATTTTACGCGACCCCCTCTATTTTTCTCTCTCTCTCTTACACGTCCCTCTCTCTCTTTCTCGCTCTCTCTTACACGTCTCTCTCTCTTTCTCTTATGCGTCCCACTTTCTCTTTCTCTCTCTCTCTCTCTTACTCGTCCTTCTCGCTCTTTCTCTTATGCATCCCCTCTCTCTTTCTCTCTTACGCGTCTTTCTCTCTCTTTCTCTTGTGCGTCCCCCCCCCCTCTCTCTCTCTCTTCAGTCGAAAGCAGCGGCACACAGAATTGCGAAGGTGAAAAGATCGTAAATGCAAATGTGACATTGGATATTTAAGCGGAGTAATATGGCTTCTGTTTCCTCCTTCACTTGAATTCATTCGACGTTCACCATTTCCGTAGAAATAATCCAAGGAATCAAGCAAAGCCAAACCCGAATCTTTCGCCGGGGAAGAAAGGGTGTTACCTTGACTACATCTGCAGAAGAAAACTCAACCTCTCTTCTAGATCTGCTGATAAGGAAATTCGTTCACTATGTCATTCTCGACAATTTTTCTCGCTAGAATCGACCTTGTACATTTATAAGACTACGATTCGTCTGTGCATCGAACATTGCTTGAAATATCTTGTCTGGTACTTCAGCTATGTATCTAGAGATCCTTGACATAATTCAAAGAAGAATACGCAATGACATCGGTCCTGACCAGACATCTTGGCTTCTGTTATATGTGACCATAGAGGAAATGCGTAAGTAGAAAATGACGACTAACGATCGCTATTTCTAGTTTATCCTCTATACTATACGAATCGCTATTTCTATCCTATCGTCTATTACTATTCGGATCTCCATTTCTAGTCTATCCTCTATTATTAAACGGACCACTATTCTCTACTCTATTTACTATACTATTTCTTTATTCGGATCACTATACGGGTTACTATTCGAGCGAGTATTATCGAGCAAGTACTATTAGTGCGAGTGCTATTCGAAGTCGTCTGACACCAGCATTGTTCAATGGCGTTACTATAGTTTTATCTGCGATTACAAAGTCTCTACTACAACGAGCATTACGAAAGTGACAACGAGTATTCGTTGACATTACAAAAGTGTCAAACAAGTGTTCGTTGACATTACAAAAGTGTCAAACAAGTGTTCGTTGACATCACAAAAGCTTCAAACACTTTTCCAACGCCGTAAAAAAGCTTCATATTCATATTCAAATAAATATTTTCATCGTAATTGGTCTGATGAGCTTCTTCTTGAGTACACCGAATTTAAGAGTAGTACTAGATTGGCTGCTAGGTGTTATTATTTTACTGTTGAATTTGAGAAGTCTAAGCTTAGTTTCTATGGGAATAGTTTCTTCTCCCGTACTTCTCGCTTGTGGAACTCACTTCCAGTTTTCGTCCTGGGTAAGACGTTAAACTACATCCGCGTCCTGGGTAAGACGATAAACTACGTCCAGCAGCAAGGAGTTTTTGAGGAGCGTGGAACCACCTCTTAATTGCTGGTGTTCCAAGGTCCAACCTGACCCGGGGTGGTAGCACCTGTTAGGGTCCCAGCTATGGGCAAATATTTAACTATTACCAGCAATACTTTTTGAAAAAAATTATTACCAACAATACAAATTTGAAGGAAAAGTATTACTAGAAACAGATTTTTGACAAAAACAAAATATTACCAGCAATAAAAAATTTTGTCAGCATTAAATTACCCATTGAGGTTGATATGCCGTAAAACAAAATAAACCAAACCAATCTAAACCAAAAAATACACATTCTATTCATACAAATCTATCCTAAAAATATTGTCGGCATTAAATAACCCATTGAGGTTGATATGCCGTAAAACAAAATAAACCAAACCAATGTAAACCAAAGAATACATATTCTATTCATACGAATCTATCCTAAAAATGTTGTCGGCATTAAATAACCCATTGAGGTTGATATGCCGTAAAACAAAATAAACCAAACCAATGTAAACCAAAGAATACATATTCTATTCATACGAATCTATCCTAAAAATGTTGTGGGCATTAAATAATCCATTGAGGTTGATATGCCGTAAAACAAAATAAACCAAACCAATCTAAACCAAAGAATACATATTCTATTCATACGAATCTATCCTAAAAATGTTGTCGGCATTAAATAACCCATTGAGGTTGATATGCCGTAAAACAAAATAAACCAAACCAATCTAAACCAAAGAATACATATTCTATTCATACGAATCTATCCTAAAAATGTTGTCGGCATTAAATAACCCATTGAGGTTGATATGCCGTAAAACAAAATAAACCAAACCAATGTAAACCAAAGAATACATATTCTATTCATACGAATATATCCTAAAAATGTTGTGGGCATTAAATAACCCATTGAGGTTGATATGCCGTAAGACAAAGCAAACCAAACTGACTTCCGGTTTCTTGCTTATCCGTCAATTTCGATATTCCAAAATTTAAATGCAATGTCAATCGTTACCTTCTGTCTCCTTGAATTCTGGTTTTTTAATGTCCAAACGTTTATTCATCTTCTTTTATTCTCTGTAACCACACCCTTGCGTCTTAATGGCTTTATCGCCTTGATTGGGTGAAATGATTTAAAAAAATCACTATGTGATCGGAAGTATTCTTTTGCTTTATATATGGTGAACAGATTCAACTTGACGTTATTTTAATCATTTCGCCCCAAGGAAGGTAATAAAGCCACGAAAACGCAACGTGTTATTGAGTTAGACAACATATGGGGAAAATAAAAACATACAACAAAAGAACAGAAATTATGAAAGCTATAAAAAAAACTGACATTGCATTTATTTTTTTAAGATCTAAATTCACTGGAAAACAAAATGTCAAAAAAAGTTCCACAAACAAGATGTGCGAGATAAGAACTTACATAGAATTTACGGTTAGCCCTAGCCATTTTAACAGTAAAATGTTGAGACCTAGTTGCCAATCTAGTATTGCGCTTAAATTGATAAAGTCGAGCTACTAAAAAGAAAAGTTCAACAGAACAATTACAATTACTTATAGAAAAGACAGAGGGAAATTACATTACGTCACTGATAAAAAAAGTATTGCTTTGTGAATTTTGTAATGTAGTAAATGTGAGTTCAATCCTTCGGCCGGGTAGTTCATGCGTAGTGATAAGAGGACTAACAATAATTAGGCAGTGCTAAAAACGAACCAAGACGGGATAATATGAACAGCGGGAAAGGAACAATTTTTCTCTGTCGACGAAATAAATGATTCCGTTCGAATACCCGTAAAGTTTATCCGTATGGTTAGACACTTGAAAAGTTTTGAAGGCAAAACAGTCGAAACGTTATGATAATAACCACAAAGATGAGGGCCATAGTTGGATTGTAAATAACGATAATTCTTTATCACAGAAATTCAGAGATAAATTATTTTAGTTTCTAGTATTTTTCTTATAGGCCTGGAGCATTTCTTTCGTATATATTTAATTGTATGTTGATTGATTGAATCACATTCTGACATTTTCAGGTACGTTTATATTTAGAATTGACTGGGCCCCTATCCAACATCACATCTTTCCATTTCAGAGCACTGATACGTATTGTTATTATTTATTTCCTTTGATATCTGCCGTTTACACATTTCTTTCCGGGTCCCGCCCAGGGACTTAAGGTTAGAAATGGTATCATGACACTTTCCACTGCAAAAAAAAAAATTATTACATAGATAAAGCCCTTCGTAAAGTGTGGGCTGTACTTGTCAGAATAATTTTTTGTATCTCTTTGAGGCATGGACTTCCAGGAATCCCTTGAATTAGTCTACTGTAATCTTTTCCAACCAATCCTAGGGCTGCAACTACAACAGGGATTGTTGATGTTCCCATGTGCCACATTTTTGAGATTTCTATTTCAAGGTCCTTGTATTTTGACAGCTTTTCGAATATCTTCAAAGATACATTGCAGTCTGCAGGGACTGCCATATTATTATTATTATTATTATTATTATTATTATTATTATTATTATTATTAACATTTTAAGAAGAGTGGGATTTAAGAAGAGAAAAAAGAACAGTCAAGACATGATGTTCAGCAATATTTCAACAGTATGTTTTTTTGAGGGGTGGGGGGTTGCTATCCTCTGCCAGTCACAATGATGGAGAAAGATTCCGCAAACTCCGTTAATGTCACATTGCTGTGTGGGACATGATACTTGCCCATTGAATTTTTTATTCCATTTTTCCGTTGTGCAATGCACATAAATCAAGTCATGTTTGGTACATTGGCGGGGGGGGGGGTGTATATCAAATGACACTGTCTGAAGAAATCCTCTTAGTAACTAATTAACTAACAGAAAATCTCAAAATGAGCATGATTGGCCTCATGTTACTCACGTTTCATTTGCACGCCATTCAAGCAGGCTCTGTTTCCTTCGTTACCAGTACACCCGTTTTTCTCAAGGCAATCGACACCTTGTATAAAGACTTGTATTTATTATAGTTTTTATATGTATGTGCAGTTTTTAAACATAACAAGACAGCCATATTGTTGAACATTGTCAAGATGTGACACTGGGCCTTAGAATGTGACAAGCGCAGTGTTAGCCCCGTGGTTAAAACGTCGTTCTAAGACCCTGAGGACCGGACCACTAAACGTAGTTATAATTGCGGGTGTAGACGGCGGCGAAAGGTGTTATAAAACTGTTTATTTTTTTTTTTTTTTTTTTTTCTAAAATCCCTTTTCTTCTCTAAGTGCTGGAAAATATTGGAAGGGTTGCCTCAATTATTTTGTTTATTATTATTATTATTATTATTATTATTATTATTATTATTATTATTATTATTATTTCTTTTTCCGCCCAGTTTTTGATTTTCAACTAGAGAGCTTGCATTATAGGTGTCTCCATCAAGTCGCATAACCCCAAAGTGTTATTAGCTTTCGCAGGATATTATCATTGTTGAGCAACACAGAATTCTTGGCTGGTTGGGATGATCAGTGTATAATAATAATAATAATAATAATAATACTCTCTCTCGAGATCAAGGATGATGGTCTTGTTTTGTTTGACTCATTCAGTTGGGTTTGTGAACTCTTTAGATCGCTAATGAGGCCGATTTTTGCTTGAAATCTCCTTCAACATTGAGGACAGATTGTTCCAGATGATGAATTAGGCCTTGGTTGTTGTCTTTCTTTTCGACGTTTTCTTTTTCCATCTCGTTCGACTGGTCGTTTGGATTCGAAGATTCTTGTTCCCTCTCTGGCAATGGATCTCCAGAGATTCCTGTCCATTGCACTGGATTCCCAACTGTCGATGTTCGATTTCTTCATGTTTTGTTTTTAGAACGTCCGTCAGTCTCTTCTTTTCTCCTCCCCTTTTCCGATTTCCTTCTTTGAGTTGGTACTAAACGATTTGCTTTAGTATCAGTGGTCATCCAGTCACACCAGATATCAACTTCAATGAAGTTGACGTTTTTATGACAATGGCTTCAGCGCTGGCCATTTTGGCTTCTTCCAGTCCGCTGACATTAGTTCTGTCTTTCCAACTGATGTTTAAGATACTACTTCAAAGACAAAACATGTGAACGCATTCTGCACATTACCTCACATATGCAAGATATCTATATTTATATTTAAAATGTAGCGTTATTCGTCGTGACTATTCCTCGAGATCTAGGTCTGTTTGCCTAGGTCATCTGGGTTTGTAGACTCCCAACTGTCAATGCTCCATTTCTTCATGTTTTCTTTTTAGAACATCCTCGAGTCTCTTCTTTTCTCCTCCTCTTTTCCGATTTTCTTCTTTGAGTTGAGAGTAAATGATTTTTTTTAAGCGTATCACTCCAAGCAAGGCTGGAGGCCACTATCACGCAAGGGGTTAAAGAAGGGTTGGAGGAAGAGCAGATAGGAGTGGTAAAGGAGAGGATGTGGTGAAAGAGAAAGACAGTGGGTCGATCAAGGCAAGGGGGTTACAGAAGATTTGGAGCGAGAGCACATAGGAATGAAAAATGAAAGGATATGGGAAAGGATGGTGGATAGATCAAGGCAACTGGAGATGTCGATTGACGCTACACTTAAACCGTTGGAGATTGTATTTGTCAGGGAAACAGTAATAGGGAAGGGAGTTCCATAGGCGAGATGTGCGAGACATGAAGCTGTTGGAGTAGAAGAGACGTCTACATCTAACAGTTTCCACCGTTTAGGAGTAGGAGCGGGAAGCCAGCCTCGTGCGGCGTTTAAATTCACGAGGTCTGGGGACAAGCGAAAGCAGCTCCTCGGAGCAATTACCGTGAAAGTACTTGTAAAACAGGCAGAGCGAGGCAACATTGCGTCTGTGAGAGAGCGACTGCAGACGAGATGACAGATCAGGGCCAATCACGTTGCCTATCCGTCTCTGGATCTTATCAAGAACCGTGAGGCAAACAGCAGGGGCCCCAGACCATATATGGCAGCAATACTCCATGCAAGGGCGAATGGTCGATTTATAGACTTGGAGGGTCGATTCCGGGGAGAAAAATTTCCTGGCTCGGCACAGAGAACCAACTTTCCTTGCGGTGGCTGATGCAACTGACTCGATGTATTTGATCCATCTCAGATCAGCAGACAGCGTGAGACCGAGCCGCTGCAGAGAGGAGCTCTCGAGAAGTTGGTCTTCAGACATTCTAATGGGATGCAGGGATGGATCCTTGTGGTGGTTAATCGAGAGCAGTTTTGTTTTAGAGGCGTTAAAGTTAACCATCCATTTCTCACCCCAGTTCACAACCGATTGGAGGTCCTTTTCAATTTGAGCTGCCAGGTTAACTTTGTCAGCCTCACTAGATTTGTGTTTGAGGCAGGAGTAAATTGTGGTGTCGTCAGCGTAGATGCCGACTTGGGAGTCTATGGCGTCAGGAAGGTCGTTTATAAATATGAGGAGCAGAGTAGGTCCTAGGATGGAGCCTTGAGGAACACCTGCGTTAGTGGGATAGGAGCTGGAGATGAATCCACTGAGAACAACCTTCAAATCCCGATTTGACAGGAATGATTGTATTAGGTCAAACAATCGACCTGTGATACCATAACCCTGGAGCTTGCGAAGAAGGCCGGCATGCCAAATTCTATCGAATGCTTTGGAGATGTCAAGGGCCACGGCACGAGCTTCACCGTTGTTATGGATAGCTTGGTAGACAAATTCCGTGATGGCCGTAAGCGCATCGGCAGTAGATCGGGCAAAGCGGAAACCATACTGCTTGTCTGAGAGCAGATCGTGGGATATCAGGTGATTAATCACTTCGGCGTTGATAATGGCCTCGAAGACTTTGCCGAAGAGGGGTAGGAGACTGATAGGACGGTAATTGGAAGGGTCGGAGGGGTCACCAGAGTTCTTAAAGACAGGAACAATGGTTGAGGACTTCCAGCAGTCAGGAAAACAGGACTCCTTGAGGCAGCGGTTGTACAATTTAGAGAGGGCAGGCGCCAGTTCAGGTGCGCATTTCTTCAGGACAATGGCTGGTATTCCGTCACCACCAGTAGCCTTGTGGTGATCTAAGTTAGAAATAATGCTCAATACCGACGACGGGGTTATGTGCAATCAGTTCTGGGAGGGAAATCGGGCAAGGGTACCCCGGAAGAATCTAGCGTAGAATTGGAAGAAAACTTCCGAACGAAGCATTCTGCCTTGTCGGTAGAGGTGGTCAGGACCTCAAACTGGTTGAACAGGGGAGGAATGGAGGGTTTGTTATTGTTCAGAACGCTCTTGCAGAGGCGCCAATAATCTTTGGAGCCAAATTTGCGGGATGCAATACGTTCCTTCATCCGAGCAGCAAATAGTGACTTGGCATCGTCAAGGATACGCTTACACTCGTTGCGGGCAGAGGTAAATAGACGTCTATTGGAGTCGGACATATCACTACGAAAACGGTGGAAGAAGTGGTTCCTACGGGAAATGGCGGCTGAGCAAGCAGCTGTGAACCAGGGGGAGGAGCGCGGTTTGACCTTGAATTTCCTGGAGGGGATGAAAACTTCGATACCGGCTTTAATCTAGGAAGAGAACTCAGAAGCACAATCATGAGTGGGGAGCTTAAATACAGCATCCCAGGGGACATCGCGGAGGAAGTCACGAAACGAGTCCCAGTCAGCCCGTTGGTAGCAGAATGTGGTTCTGGTGGTAGGAGGCTCTTTGCAGGGGGTGGGGCTGAAGGAGATGTTAATAGACACTACAGCATGATCGGAGTTACCGATAGGACAGAGCTGCGTGGCACTACAAGACTCAGGGATGGAGGTGAAACACAGGTTGGTTGTAGGCAAAACGCGTGGGGAAATCGATTATCTGAGTGAGGGATTGAGAGACTGAAAAGTTGAGAGTATGAATGCCTGCGAGGTCGGTAGTAGCGTTCTTAAGCCACTGGTTGTGATGGGCGTTAAAATCGCCAAACACAAATATGTGAGCGTACGGATGGACAGAGAAGGCCCTATCTATGCTGTCAGAAATGACATCGAGTATCCCACAGTCCTGAGAGGATGGAGAGCGGTAGAGGAAGAAAAGATAGCTTACGGCATTGAGAAGAGATAGCCGGAGACACAAGTACAAATGATCCGGCGATTCGAGAGAGGCCTCTCTAGCCAGAGGGAGATGGTCCTTGACGTAGACACCCAGGCCATGCATGTGGGTTAGAGAGTCTTTTCTGAGGAGAGGAAGGTATCCAGGGATCGAGAGATCAGAGGAAGGGATAGAGGAGTCAAGATTGGTCTCACACAGGGCCAGTATATCCGGGCAATTAGCAATGAGGAAGGACTCAACGCTGCAGAAGTTGGTTCTAATGCCACGGATGTTGGAGAAGGAGATATTTAAAGGTTTGGGTGATTTGCTTTGGTAACCAGTTGTCATCCATTCGCACCAGATGTCCACTCCTTTGAAGTTGATGTTTTTATGACGATGGCTTCAATGCTGGTCTTCCTGGGTATGACGGTAAACTACATCAGGCAGCAAGGCCTCTGATCAGGAGGTTTTGAGGAGCGTGGAATCACCTCTTAATTGCTGATGTTCCACCCTAACCCGGAGTGGTAATACCTGTTAGGATCCAGGGAAAATAGTTTATTCCCAAACTGTGATCAAAACGTGTAATAATACCAGCCATATATTTTTTTGTAAAAAAAAATTCCAGCAATAAATTTTTGAAGAAAAAATTATTACCAGAAATACATTATTACCAGCAATAATTTTTTGGAAAAAATATTGCCAGAAATACTTTTTGAAAAAAAAAATTTACTAGCAATAAAAATCTTGTCGGCATTCAATTACTCATTGAGCTTGATATGCCGTAAAATAAAAAAAATTAAAAAAAACAAATCAATGCTGCCATTTCAGCTTGTTCCAGGACGTTGACGATAGTTTTACTGTCTTCCAAATTGGTGTTCAAGATACTTCTTCAAAGACAACCCTGATGACAACGTCGATAAGTTGTCCAAGTGTCAGAGGCATAAAGGTGAGTTAGAATCACTACTGTCTGGTGCTCTGATATTTTTCTGTCTCTTCTGATGTCGTGATCTTGGAAAGCTCTATTTTGAAGGCGACCAAATGCTGACGCTGCACATTTGAGACAGTTTTGTATCTCATCTTGATGGTCAATGCTAGAAGTCAAATGGCCACAAACATAAGGAAAGGGGTCCACATTCTACGAATCTGTTTCACTACATCTTTGTTTCTGTCTGGACCGTTTAAGTTCTTGATGGTTGATTGATGCTTTTTGTCTTATTTGCGTTGAGTTTTAGTCAATTTTTTTATGTATGCATTGTTGAAGGAATTCAGTATTTGTTGCAAGTATGAATAAAACTATATGTTGCTCGTCTCTATCGTTATTGCTATTTAAAATTTTCAACCGTGATACATTCCTTAGTACCGTCAGTTGAGACCTTGCCAACCAGGACCTGCCATGAAATGTTCACGCTGACAAATCATTTCCATTCTCTTCGCTCTAGTTTTGGTAAAAGGTAAGTTCTACTTAGTTTCTTCCCCAGAACATTTACTTTGTGGAACAAACTCCCTGGAGCATGTTTCTCTGACCTCTACACTCTTAACCCCTTAAAGTCCAGGGTCAAACGATATCTATCCTACATATCCTCATAATATGCAGTTCTTACTTCCCCGCCCCTTACAACAACCTCGCTCAGTAACCCTCTACAATGAGGATCGTCTAAGCTTTATATTGGGTGAAATATAGTCACAATTTTTTAAAAAAACATTCAGAAATGCAGAGGTCTGGCCAGTTTGAATTTCTTCTCAAATTTCTAAATTTTTTGGACACGATTCCACAGTCCTGAATATCGTTAAGCTGATATTTCTTATGAATTGAATTGGGTTTTCATCTTGTCTTCTGGTTAGCACGTCTGTGACCTGATAAGTGTTCTTTTCCTTGTCTTCACCTATCACTTTAAAACAAAATACATGAATGATAAACATTAAATCATAACCCGTCTCAACATAAGCACCATTAGAATCGGCACAATTTTGCTAAGATCCGACTTTGAATTTATCCACTTACAATTAAAGAAAATAAGATCACGGTATTCTACAGACCTTTTAAAAGTTTTTATTGACCTATTCTACTTTGATGCACACCTTGTCGTCCACCGAAGCAAAAAAGCCTCAAAAGTAATGATAAATAAAAGACAAATCCAGTGGACAGGGTGAGTTAAAAAAAAGATTGTCTAAATGCATCAATTTTTGTTGAGTCGTTTTATGAAGTCTTGGATAATCTTCCAGCAGGATTGATTGTTTGCGTTTTACGGTTTATCAACCCTTTCTAGGTTATTTAAAACCGAAATTTCATATTTTAAGGGTTTACTTACAGTAACCATTGTTCCCAAGCGGTACCTCATCTAAGAACTGACCTGGGCTCGACATTGCTAAACATTGGTGATCGGACGAGAAGTGGTATTTTCACTGTGATTTTGCCGTATGCCTGCACGATGATAGTTCTCTTAACTGTTCGTCAATGATGGACAAAAGGCTTACAATCTTTCATGCATTATTTCAAAATCAAGACAACATGGCCTTGACACTCTGGCTTATGTCGCAAGAAGCTTTTATGATTTGCTTGATTGCTAAAATAAACGGGGTAAAGATTTGGTTTGGAGAACATTAAGAGGGAACAAGTTTGTCATGCCAAAGACAGCTACATATTCGATTATCATACAGAACACTTGACGTCCAGAAAAGTGGCATTTTATATAAACAAAGCAATCAAATTGCAGCAAATATGAAAGAGTGCTAGCCGCGAATGAACAGTTGGATACTTTTGCATCAGCTATCCAATAGTTTTGCTACCAACGTCCGAGTTTTGTTTCCGGATGAGCCTACATGGCTTTTTTCGATTATTCATTGCCAAATTACCTCATGATTAAATTTATTTTGAAGGTCGAGATTGCCAAAAGCGAAAGTTCCAATCAATCATCGACTCGCAGTCTGTTCTGAAGTTACTAATCATGAACGGAACACATAAGCACCAAAACGACACTTATGTTTAGAACCAGAAAGAGAAAGTTGAAATATCTGAGGAGAAACTGACACACGACATATTGGAGAATTTAACACAATACATTTTGAAGGCAAGACGGGTAGATGGAAGCAATGAGCTACTTATCATGTGTAAATCGATGGAAGATCAATGACTGGCGAGGATAGTAAGGAGATGAACACTGTTTAGAATCAAAAGAAAAGAAGTTGTGGAGAGCCATAATCGCCCATATATTAACGGGATAAGGAAGGTAAAAGAAAAATCATTGATATTGCTTCGGCATAAAATAGTTGAGTAGAGAAGTCAGGAAGGCTAATGATACCAAAATTGTGTTCATCTTAAAGAAAATCAATGTATCTGTCTATATTTCTGAGATGAGGTATTATGTACACTATTTACATTATTCGGACTATTGTCCTCATCTTTGTCGCCATATTTATTACAACGTTTTGGCCTTTCAGTATCTGTCTATATTTCTGAGATGAGGTATTATGTACACTATTTACATTATTCGAACTATTGTCCTCATCTTTGTCGCCATATTACAACGTTTCGGCCGTTGTACGCTCCGGCCTTCTTCGGGTGGTTGGAATGTCGAACTGAAACCTTTATTTCGCTCACTGGGGTAGACTGTTTTAGTTCCACATGCCATGTTTAATGGATGTCAGTTATCAGTTATCTCTTGTTAAATCCCCTCACCAAGTTCACCGCCTTAATCAGGTATTGAACTCACACTCTTTGGGTCATGTCACTGGATCTAACTAACGCCTTTATTCACTGTACCTTGGGGACATCTGTGTATGAATTTCTGGCTATTATAAACCTAATGTCTTCAGCATCATTTTTTTACAAGTTCTCATATTGCAATTTTGCTATTATCATTTCGCGTTTTTACCAGAGCTCATATTGCAATTTTTGTTGTTATCGCTTTTCTCTGGCATTCCTTATTACTGGTTCTCATATTGTATTCATTTCTATGCTTGGTTCAGTTCGATATTCCAACCACCTGAAGAAGGCCGGAGCGTACAACGGCCGAAACGTTGTAATAAATATGGCGACAAAGATGAGGACAATAGTCCGAATAATGTAAATAAAAACAATGTAAATCATTAAAAAAATTCAAAGTACACCTAAAAGCAGAAACGCAGTTCTTTAAAATTATATATAGATGCATGCATAAATAAAAGGAGCGAGGCTTTGCACAAACTATCATTTATTTTGTTTCGTTCTTCATGAGGTAGTTGGTCTGTCTTTCAAGTTTCCAGAGTTTTTTGTTTTGTTTTTAGTACAGTAATTTATTTAATTGTATTTATTTATTTACTTATTATTTTATTTATTTTCTTTCTTTTATTTTTATCCTCTTAATTCTTTCTTTACTTATCGCCCAACAGTGATCGGCTGTGTGGGTGGAGGTCGATCAATCCTGGTCGGCTTTTCTAAATTACATCTGAATAAAAGAATTATCATTTTGTTCAGTTGTGCTTTTCTTTCTTTTCTTTTCTTTCTTTTCTTTCTTTTCTTTTCTTTTCTTTCTTTCTTTCTTTCTTTCTTTCTTTCTTTCTTGTAGTAGTTTCTGTTTCGTTTCTGGAGATTTGTCCTTTCGTGTGTGGAAAGAGAGATTAGTTAAATTAACAACAAACAACAACAAACAACAAGAACAAACAACAAACAACAACAAACAACAACATACCTTTATTTGTTTACTTGAAGGTTTCTTTTTCTTTATGTTCTCCTCTTTCTTCTTCTTCTTCTTCTTCTCATCATCATCATCTATCTGCCTTCTTCTCTTTTTATTATTTATTTTTCCTTTTTCTTCTTCCCTTCTTCTCCCTTTCTTCTCGCTCTTCTTCTTCTTCTTTTTACCATCTTTCTGCTCTTCTTCTTTCTTTCTTTTCTGATCTTAATCTCTTGTTCTTCTTCGCATCGTCTTCTTCTTTTTCCCTTTTCTCCTCCTTCTCTTCTTGTTTTTATCCTCTTCTTTCTTTCTTTTAATTTTCTTCTCCACCCTTTTCTTTTCTTCTATTTTTCTCTTCACTTCCTCCTCCCTTTTTCTCTTCTCTTCCTCCTCCCATTTTTCTTTTTCTCGTGTTTCTATTTTTCTTTTTTTGTTAGTCTGATTGTTCCTCTTTTATTTCCCTTTGTTCACTCATCTGCCATATTTCAATTCATTTGATGTTTCATAATAATAATAATAATAATAATAATAATAATAATAATAATAATCTTTGTACATTTTATCAACGTTCTCTGCACTTACCTGTCGCGCCTCTCGTCTGCAAGTCACCAACAATCTCGTGTCGCACACGTTAAAATATAAAACATCGCCACACAGGTTTATTCTTCCATATCCTTTCACTTTCCTTTCTTTATTTCTACTGGAATGTAAAAGATACTTGATGTTAGTTATTATTCCAAAGACTCCATTATGTTACCAGTCATATTTGCAGACTTTTTGTCCCATTATTGACAACTGTTTTCAAATAACATCGTCTTCTTAATACCACTGACTGTCTACGTCTTTTTCAGGTTCATTGTTATCTTTCCAGTTTTTTTGTTTGTTTCCTTTTTTTACAAGGCAACGCACAACGTAATATGTTTACCGGTAAATTATGTCGTCTGCTGCGCGTAGATATTCCGACAATTTTCAAATATTTTTTTCTGTCATTATTATCATCTTATCATTTTTAGGGTAATTGTTCTAGAAATTGGGAATTTTGTTGGAATTAATATTCTTTTCGTTAATGTTTAAAACCTGTTATTCGCAATTATAATCTAGGCTACGTTGATTTTAATGATGAAATATAATTAAAATATTAGTATATATAGGAGACATGATTAACAAATAACTGAAAAGTTTGAATAAAATACAAGTGTTTTTGTATTTGACGATTTAAATATTTTCAAAACATATTAATATAAAAACAGTTAACGTTTACACAGTATTGTAATAATCTGAATCAATGAAATCGAGATTTTTCGAATTATTTAGAATACTGTGTGTATTGAATTTTTTTATATTTATTAGATTGTTTTGATCATATGAACGAGGTTACTCCAGTGGACACCATGTCCTTCGGAGGACCGTCAGTAAATAGCGGAGGCCCGCACGAAAACAGAATTTTCGCGTCAAGTGACCGAAGGGACCGTCTAGTTTGCACAGTCGACTCCTCGCATCCGCAGTTAAGTTCAGTGGAGGCAATTACCTGGTAAATCTTGTTGAGGCAAGAATGCTACATACATGTGGTAGTTGAGACTGCAGGAAGCGATGGTCTGTTTAAAAAGAAGTATCACTCATGTTGAGTTTCCTTCGGCAGTTCAACAGTTGAGTAGTTAATTCAAGGACTCCCTGGTTTACGACAAACCCGACCTACAAGTATTCGTAGATTACGAGGCATCGTAGAAACAGAGTTTTGTCGTAAGCCGAAAATCCACCACACACTACAAACTCACACCTTTGTATAATTCAGCGCAGGACTAGATTGTCGGCAACGTCTAATCATTTTACAGTTGAAATTGCAAGATGTAAACATAAACTTTGTGTGAATTGTTTTTGTTTTTTTTTCTATCGCATGCATCACTTATAAAACTTAATTACTTTAGAACTTTTTTCTGGCATCTTGATTCCGAGTCAAATTTGATCTCAGAGAATTGAAATGCAATGCGAAAACTTCATCTTCTGTCCACTTAATTCCTTTCATTTTATTGTTCTCTAACCTTGATAATATTTTACTATTTTTATATATTCTTTTATACTAAATAATCCCACTGGATGTTCGTGGTTTTGTTGCTTTGATTGGAGTGAAATGATT
>OZ038486.1:95630723-95640723 GCA_964036315.1 Acanthosepion esculentum | reverse complement strand
CGAAAGTACTTGCAACAGATACAATATGAGCTAACACGGTGTTTTCCTCTCTTCTTTTAACAACCGCACAAAAAGTTTATTCGCCAATATGAAAGGATGTTATCGAAAATAAGTAGACATAACGTGACTAAATTATTTCACGAAACCTGTTTGAATATATATATATACATATATATATATATGTGTGTGTGTGTGTGCGTGTGTGTGTGTGTGTGTAGGATTACTACAAATAATATTTCTCAATTAGGCGAATGATGTTATATTCATATATATATATATATATACATATATATATATATATATAAGATCAATCAATTCAGTGCGAAATTTTATTTTTATAAATCCCCTCTCTCTCTCCCTATATATATATATATATATATATATATATATATATATATATATATATATGACGTCACACATTATGAAATGGACAAAGTCAGCCAGTTATTTTAAGACATTAATAATCGCAACGATCCTCTGTGGCTAAATCGGTAAAGCACGTCAGGCTATATTACGGTTCCTTATAGGATAGAGGTTCGATTCCTGTCGGAGGACGCATATTTTCTCTGAAAATTTATCGGACATTCAGGCCGGTAAATGTTATTAATACTGTTTATTATAAACAGAGCATTTACGTAAATAGTTGTATCTATAAAAAGAACGTATAAACATGAAAAATGACTTAATGTAATGTGAAATGGATATAACGTTATTTTAATAGATACAATTTACTTCAATAAATTCTCTGTTTTTAATTTAACAGTATTCATTACATCATTTACCGGCCTGAATGTGCATATATATATATATATATAACATACATATATATATATAACATACATATATATATATATATATATATATATATATATATATATATATATATATATATATATATATATATATATATATATATATATATATATATATATATATATAATCAATAGCCTTAAAATACTTATATATATTCAATACATACCTTTAAGCAAAAACGAAATTTCAAGACAGTTAAATTTAGTTTATTATTCGTCAATGGAGAATTTGTAAGCGTATCTTAGACATGGCCGAAACTATGGGATACCCCGACTGAGGATCGAACTCGTTACTCAGCTGTAATTGTTCTAGCGTGACAAGCTTGTTAACCATTACACCATATGAAGGCGCCGTAAGGGTCCGTCAATGCTTCTTATAACAAATTTCTTCTTCCTTATACTTATCGAAAAAGTTACGCCACACAAATAAAATGGTTTATAGTGATACGCACACACATACACATTACACTCTCTCACACATACACACCCATTTCGGTCTCACAAATATACTCTCTCTCTCTCTCTCTATCTTTCTCTCTCTCTCTCTCTCTCTCTCTCTCTCTCTCTCTCTAATAAGTGTGGATAAAAGCAAATTAGTTGTATGGATATAAATGATGAAAAGTAGAGCATTCGTTCTATGAGGTCGAAATATGAAGCCAGTAGACTCGGGTTGATAAAGTTGCAAGTCGTGGGTTAGGAAAGAAAAGACAGACAACCGGCGATAGCACTGAAGACAAAGCGACAGAGATCCGCTGGTGGGGGTGGGATTTGAATTTAAAATTGTAAAAGAATGAAAGAAAGAAAACTTTGAAAAATGAAGATTCAAAAACTGTGAGGGTCTGGAGAAAACTGGGTTGGGGCTTCGTTTAAAGAATGGGACAGAAGTAACAATTAAAGGAATGGGGAGGAAATGCTTATGTGTGGGGTACACAAGAGAGATTCAGGATACTTTCAGGGAGGAGCCGTAAAAAGAGATCACGTAAAGTAAAATCCGAAAAGAAACGCTGTCAATTTGATAGGAAACTTTTTAGCGCCTTTTTTTCATAGGAAACTTTTTAGCGCCTTTTTTCGACTTCTTTTTCTCTTTCAGTCGCATAAACACCGGGTCTCAAATCACACTTTATCCACCTTCGCTATGTGTGAGAGAAAGAGCTGATTGAATTGTCGTTCTCTTTTGCAATCTTAGCTTGTTCATCACTAATCTTCAGCTCCAGTTGCTCATTCAGGTGGTTCTAAGCATTCTTAAATAGGCTTACGGCCAAATTACGTTGAAATCACCGAAGTTAAGCAACGTAGTACCTAGATGGGTGATCGCTTGGGAATACCAGGTGCTGTAATTTTAAATATGTGGCTTGTGTAAAGGATAACGACTCGAAATTAGAAATCGGAGAACCGAGTTCCAATTCCTGTTTGGTTCGTTAAAATTCACTTACGAGTAAATACCCTTGCTGAAGGCATGAATCCACCACTTCTACTCCTAGCTTACATTTATTCGTAGGGCTTGTATCAGTAAATCATTATTATTACCAAAAATATCTTACAATCTAAAAATATTTTCTAGTTTTAAATAACCTGCAAAAGGTTGATAAACCGTAAAAATATCAATAAATCGAACACTAAATAAACCGCATTGACCTCAAATGAAACGCGTATATTCTTGCCATCGCAGAAGATGCTGGGAGAATGGTCGATCCATTGTATCAGTTTAGAAAATACCGAACTCCCATTTCCATGTTCCGTCCTTATAAAAGTCAATTCAGAAGAAGAACGGCGTATTGTTGCCATATCAGAGCAAAGGTCGCCCAATCTTCACTGTCCAGCCTTGACAGAGTTCAAAAATTGCCTTTTGGATGATGCATTCAAAAGTTGCCTTTTGGATGCTGCATTCAAAAGTTGCCTTTTGGATGATGGATTCAAAAGTTGCCTTTTAGATGATGCGTTCAAAAGTTGACTTTTGGATGATCCCTTCAGCAACCCTTATCCCACAGTCGATTTTTTTAATCATTTCACCCCAATCTAGGCGATAAAGGCACTTAGACACAAGGTGGTTACTGGGTGTGAAAGAATATGAGAAAAAACATCATTAATGAGATAGAGGACAATAAAAGAACAGGGATTCGGGAGCGTGAAGATAACGATTGACATTGCATTTAAATTTTTTGAAGATCCAGAGTTGACTTGGAAGCAAGAAGGCACAAGAAAATTCCACAAGCAAGAAGTGCGAGTGAAGAAACTATTAGCATAGATCTTCAAAAATTTAAATGCAATATTAATCGTTATATACTGTCTTCTTGATTCCGCTTCTTTTATTTTTCATCTCATGATGTTTTCCTTTTTCTTCTTATTTTACACTCAATAACCCCTTGTGTCGTACTGGCTTTATTGCCTTACTTGGAATGAAATGGTTTTTAAAAAATCCAAGATTGGATTAAAACATCAATCCATAATCTTCTTCTTCTTTTTCTTCTTCTTCTTCTTCTTCTTCTTCTTCTTCTTCTTTGTGCTCTGTCTCTTCAAGGTGTGGTTTATCATAGCTCTCCACAACTTCCTATCCTTTTTTTTATTATACTTCCCACTCACATTTCTGCCACCCACTTAACCGAGCTCATTAGGTAGTTTACTCGCTGCTTTCCCTTTCATTTTTGTTTTCGATGTATCCTGAGAGTGTCAAATTTTCCTAGCCTTCTTTCCTCAAAATGTGTCCTAGAAATTTCTCTTTTTCTGATTCTCTGTATAAGCATCCATTTTGTTTCGATCTCTGTCTATGGTATTCTCAGCACATCATTCACGATATAATCTATAGATATGTGATTCTGATTTTGATGTCACTTTCAGAATTTACAATTTTAAGCCTGTTAGATAGATACCTGTTCACAAGAGAAGATGAATGTGTGTGTGTGTGTGTGTGTGTGTGTGTGTGTGTGTGTGTGTGTGTGTGTGTGTGTGTGTGTGATTCAGCTGGCGTGCTGGTTTGTGCAGTGGGTATGTAATTCTAATGCAATGGTGTTTTTTTGCTAAGGAATCAAGGGGACATCGCTCTCAACTTTCTCTTCCCCCACCACGACGACCACCACTTCCATCACCACCACCACCACCATCACTAGCGTCTGCCTTGTCTGCCTCCTCCTTACGGAGGCGGGTAACAGTGACAGCAGTGAAATAAGGGGTCTTTTGCCGGCACCGTTTAACAGTAGGGATAAAACTATCTTATGGAGAGTGAAGGGCTAAACATTTTTCCCTCCTTCTTCTTTTGCAAAGGGTAGGGCTCATGCTAGCCTACTGCTGCTGTTTTTTTTTGTTGTTTTTTTTTCGCCAAGGGCAGCGGTGTCTTTCATCTGACACCTGTACTGGCAGTGAGGGGTTTTACGTTTCGGTGATTACGCCTCCATGATTAACAAGTAAGTTTACCGTTTCCATCGGCCAAGAACTCTACTCGGCGCTTCATTTTTTTGCTCTCTTTTTTTCCGGCCGACTGCACCAAAATCTAAAGCTTGCTGTCCGCCGTACACAGGCCGCGCTCTTATGACTTTAACGCACCTGGCACCGTGTATTGTCACCATAGACAATTACAATAGAGCTTGGAAGTCATACAAGCAGCCAGTCAGCACGCATCTTAATCACACACCTTGTGCATTAGAAAACCTCTTAGACTGACAAAAAAAATCGTCAAGTTACAACTAAAAACTAAGAATCCATTGTCGAAGAACATGCCTTTGTACCACACTAAACTCGATTTTATAAAAAAAGAAACGAATGCGTCTCGACCCGTCTAGCAAGCTAGACCCGCTGTCAGTTCGCTAATGTAGTGAGTTTGAAACTTACGGTATGCAGCCCAAGCAACTGCAACCTTGTGTCAGACTTAGCTACGATTAATAAAAAGAACTAGCGTGTCTATATGTGGGGTATTGATAACAAGCTGGTCCAGATCATTAGAACTGCATAAGATCTTTATATTTTACCATGTGCCAAACAAAGTCAACATTTTCTAGTTATCAACGTTTTCTAGTTATCAAAAAAGGTAGCAGGTAAAATTTTCACATGTTATAATAAATGTATATATTTGTACCGAAGACCCTAATGTATATATTTTAAGGTAACTTTATTTAATTTATATAATTATTGTGTTCCACTGCTGGCAATGCAAAAGGCTTATACATATTAAAATTTCTCGACTGAGTAGGAATTGAAAATAAGCTCCTGTATTCGACTTAAATTTTCAAATTATTTCCTTTTCAGTGTTGACATTCATGTAAAGTTTAAATACGTTAACCTTTATTTCACACAGATTTACAATCTTAAATACGGTAACATTTATTTCACACAGTTACAATCATAAATACGTTAACGTTTATTTCACACAGAGTTACAATCTTAAATACGTTAACCTTTATTTCATACAGAGTTACAATCTTAAATACGTTAGCCTTTGTTTCACACAGAGTTACAATCATAAATACGTTCACCTTTATTTCACACAGGGTTACAATCTTAAATACGTTAAACTTTGTTCCACACAGAGTTACAATCTTAAATACGTTAACCGTTATTTCACAGAGTTACAATCATAAATACGTTCACCTTTGTTTCACACAGTGTTACAATCTTAAATACGTTAAACATTATTTCACACAGAGTTACAATCTTAAATACGTTCACTTTATTTCAAACAGGGTTACAATCTTAAATACGTTAACCTTTATTTCACACAGGGTTACAATCTTAAATACGTTAAACATTATTTCACACAGAGTTACAATCTTAAATACGTTCACCTTTGTTCCACACAGAGTTACAATCTTAAATACGTTAACCTTTATTTCAAACAGGGTTACAATCTTAAATACGTTAACCTTTATTTCACACAGGGTTACAATCTTAAATACGTTAACCATTGTTTCACACAGAATTACAATCTTAAATACGTTCACCTTTGTTTCACACAGAGTTACAATCTTAAATACGTTCACCTTTGTTTCACACAGAGTTACAATCTTAAATACGTTCACCTTTGTTTCACACAGAGTTACAATCTTAAATACGTTCACCTTTGTTTCACACAGAGTTACAATCTTAAATACGTTCACCTTTATTTCACACAGAGTTACAATCTTAAATACGTTCACCTTTGTTTCACACAGAGTTACAATCTTAAATACGTTCACCTTTGTTTCACATAGAGTTACAACCTTAAATACGTTCACCTTTATTTCATACAGTGTTACAATCTTAAATACGTTAAACTATATTTCACACAGGTTTACAATCTTAAATACGTTCACCTTTATTTCACACAGAGTTACAATCTTAAATACCTTAAACTTTATTTCACACAGAGTTACAATCTTAAATACGTTCACCTTTGTTTCACACAGAGTTACAATCTTAAATAAGTTAACCTTTATTTCACACACAGTTACAGAGTGAAATCATGCAAAAAGTTATGGCTGCAACAACGAAAACATCATCGTTTTGTTTGTTGTATTCACAAATTTGTTTTATTCATAAATCGTTTTTGCAAATAAATGTTTAATAAAAAAAACAATACACACTAGAGAATATAAGTTAGAGAAAATTATAGAAACTAGTATTTTTAATTAAGTCTAAAATAAAAATAGTAAACATCAACATTTGTAAATTAGTGTAAAATACAAATAGTCGACAATAGTATTTTTAAATTAGTGTAAAATAAAAAATAGTAGATATTACTATTTTTAAAGAAGAATGAAATAAAAAATAGTTAGCACTCGTATTTTAAATAAATGTGAAATAAAAATAGTAGACACTAGTATTTATAAATAAGTGTAAAATAAAAATAATAGACACTAGCAATTTTAAATTAGTACAAAATAAAAACAGTAGACACTCGTATTTTTTAATTAATGTACAATAAAATTAATTGAGACTATTTTTGTAAATATATGCCTAATAAAAACAATAATTCATAGTCTTCGGAAATTAGTATCAATTTAAAATAGCAAACAACAGTTTTTGTAAATTAGCTTAATATATATATATATATATATATATATATATATATATATATATATATATATATATATATATATACAAGGTAACCAAAAAAGTCCTGTCCGTTTTTAAAGGAAAAAAAGAAAACGCTTCATAGTATGTGTAACTGATATTTAGTCTTCGAAGTAATCGCCATCGGCATCCAGCAACTTCTGCCAACGTGTCTCTAGCTGTTCAATGCCCTTGCGGTAGAACTCGGGGGGGGGGGGTGACGCAAAGAAGTCCGTGAGGGCTTTACGCAAGTCTGCTTCATTGGTGAAGGATTTCCCACGAAGATGATTATCCAGCGAGTGGAAGAGGTGGTAATCGGATGGCGCAAGGTCAGGTGAATAAGGTGGATGGCACAAAGTCTCCCACCCAAATTGCTGTATGATATCCCTGACCACTCGCGCGACATGCGGCCTGCCGTTCTCATGGAAGAAAAGCACACCTTTGCGATTCACCAGTGCTGGCTCTTTCTGGCGCAATGCCTGTTGCACACGTTTCAATTGCTGCGAGTATAGGTCTCTAGTGACCGTTTGACCCGTTGGTAGAAGTTCATAATGAGCCACTTGACGACCTGTCCACCAGACACAAAGCATAATCTTGCGTGGGTGCATAGGCGGCCTTGCAGTGTGAGGGGCAGCATCCTGAGGAGACAACCAATGTCTGGAACGCTTGGAAGTTTCGTATAGAACCCACTTTTCATCACTGGTAAGCACTCGATTGAATAAGGATGCGGTACGGTGGCGAGAAAGCAGCGATACGCAGGCTGCCACTCGTTGTCCCTTGTGGAACTCCAACAGCGTTTGCGGAACCCACTTGTTCAGTTTATACGTCTTACCTAGGCGGTGCAGGTGAAGTCTAACTGTTTCATCGGAAACGTTGAACTGTCTTGCAAGTTCACCACACGTTAGACTACTGTTCTCTTCAATGGCCGCCTTCAGGACTCCGTCATTCAAGACCTGTAGTCGTCCACTGCGAGGCTCATCATGGAGAGACAAATCTCCCGACTTTAATTTTCGAAACCAGCACCTTGCAATACGTTCATCCACAGCACTATCCCCAAACGCTTGACATATGCGGCGAGTTGATGCAGCTGCTGATAAGCCCACATTGAAGTCGTAAAGCAAACAGCCCCGAACGAGATCTCTAGTCACTTCCATTCTTCTCACAGCTGTCCGGCTTATAACTGATGGCCGGGCACTTTGCGTGTGTTTTTTATAACGTCTGATGTTCCTACTTCCGGCTGTCCGAATTTGAAAACAATTGCTACGCGCATTTCGTATATATTTCAACTTCATTCAATGACTAATCAAAAAACGGACAGAACCTTTTTGGTTACCTTGTATATATATATATATATATATATATATATATATATATATATATATATATATATGTAAAGTCTACTTATTCTAAACATCGGATTGGAATTTGAAACTGGCATTGCTCATGCAATGTTGATTCCTATATCGACACAGTCTCTTTCTATATAATGCTATTATATTTACTAATGAATTTTCTACAATTTAACTTAAGTTCATTCTTTTCAAATCATTAAATCTCAAAGCGTACTTTTTGTTTATGTTTGTTATTATTGTATCGATTGCCACTGTAAAACTGCGCATGTTTGCCTTGCAAAATTTATCACCTCGTATATTAAAATCACACACACGCACACACACACATACATATACGCACAGACTCACAGATGCACTGGTATATTTGATCAGCAAGCGCGGTGAGGTTACTTCTTTGGAGAAGATGCTGTCGGTCTATTCATAGAACAGCCAACAAGCGATTATAGATAGATAGATAGATAGATAGATAGATAGATAGATATATAGGAATCCAATAGAATGTTAGGATAAGGAACAAGTAGGAAACAGGTCTTAATCTAACATGTTTCGGTTTATTAAAGCTTTGTCAGAGATCAAGATAGAGACGCAGATTAATGTTATGTTGTGTCTCTTTGCTTTTTATCATTTTTATCATTTCTATCTTGATCTCTGACAAAGCTTTAATAAACCGAAACATATTAGATTAAGATCGGTTTCCTACTTGTTCCTTATCTTATTATATATATATATATATATATATATATATATATATATATATATATATATATATATATAATAAGATAGGATAAAGAACAAATAGGAAACGTTTTATTATTGTCCTATTATTCTGTCAGATTCCGATCCATATTTGAACTGTATTTCATCCCAATTCATATATATATATATATAATTTTATATATAATTTCTACTATTCCAAGCGGTAGTTTGTTGATACCCGTGCTTGAGTGAACGCTCTGTTTTTTAAGCGTGAATTACGTCTACCTGTCTTTGCATTCGAGAGACGTAATAAAGAAGACTGTGGTTCCCGGCAGTGTTCGAAAATGCAAGCCTTCCCACCTTTAGGAGACACTACTGTCTGATCCGTCGTGCTTTTGAGCACACGGACACAGAGAGCGTCAAGGCATTTATTCAATTACCATTTTGAAGAATCCACATGCTCTCGTTGATATCAAACCCTGCCGGAGAGTGCTATTTCTTTATGAAGTTTCTTGAAAGCGCAGGCCGGTTTAAAATACATGGTTTTTTTGCCGTAGTAGGAAGTTATGCCGGATAGAGATTTCGTTCGATTCCTTAGAAATTTCTGATAGATAGATAGATAGATAGATAGATATGAACAGACTAAGATAGAGAGATAAATAGATAGATAGATAGATAGATAGGTATGAATAGACTTAGATATAAACATACTAAGATAGATAGATAGATAGATAGATAGATAGATCATATGGTAAATGTATATAAGGGAAGAAAGTAGTTTCCCTGGTAGACCCGTGAACAGATCTTTTTTATGTGTTCTATCCATAGAAGACGTGAGCTATCACGGCAGTCCACAACTTCCTATCATTTGTACCTTTACGCTATTTTTCTTCCCTTTCTATCCCTCCCAGTCCCTGTTCTGTTATTCATTTACACAAGTTCGTTAGGTAGGTTAGTCGATGTTTCCCTATGAGTTCAGTATGCCCCGTGAGTAACAAACTTCTCAAGCCCTCTTTCCTCAGTTTCTTTCTGATTCTAACACAAGTGTTCTTTTGTTGTCATTTTCCTTCAGGCGCGCTTGTTGCTCATCTGTTCCGATGTAAATTTACTCCTGGGTTCCTG
>OZ038486.1:95595723-95625723 GCA_964036315.1 Acanthosepion esculentum | reverse complement strand
CAATCTTCAGAAACGCCAACAAACACATTGACTATTCTGGCTTCGGTTCGAAATTCAAACAAACATCACCTGTAGAAGGTCAGCGCTTACAACGGCCGAAACGTTGTGAATATGTGAATGAAGATGGGGATAACTGTCCGAACGATATAAATAGTGAAAATTAGCACTTGTTTCTTGTGAGCATGTTTGTTTGCGATTAATCTTTTTTTATTGCTGTTGTTGTTTTGGGTTTTTTTTATTCCATGTCCCTCCAGAATGTAGATGATTATGGCTCTCCACGGATTTTTTTGCTTTATTATCTGTGAATTTTAATGACTTTTTGAAAAAGATAATGATATGGTATATTTCTTTCTCTATGGTTTTCTATTCAGTTGCACTTGCCATAGACTGAATGATACGAAAGGCTTCAGAGTACTCACTAATCTGTTATTTAATCAAAAGTTGTGGAGAGAAGATTTAGATTAAGGGCTTTCGCAAGGAAATTTGATGTGAAAGTGAACGCAACAGACTAGGCAGCAATTTTCTGCTACGAAAACACCATAGGAAAATTCGTAAACTTAAGGAATCAGCACATATGCTAAGCCACAAAAATCTCCTGGGCCGACCAAGCATAGAAATGAATACAATATGGAAATCTGTAATAAGGAGTGCCAGAGCAGAGAAAAGCGGTAATAATAACAAAAGTTGCAATATGAGCTGTGGTAAAAACATTTAATTGATAAAAGCAAAAATTGCAATATGAGCACTGGTAAAAATGGAGCTGAAGATATTAGGTTTATAATACCCAGAAATTCATACACAGATGTCCTCAGGGATAAAGGCATTAGTTAGATCCAGTGACAGGACCCAAAGAGTGGAGAATTTGGAGAGGGAATTAAGCAGGAGATAACTGATAACTGACATCCATTAGACATGGCACGTGGAACTAGAACAGTCTACCCCACTGAGCGAAATAAAGGGTTCAGTTTGACATTCCAACCGTAACAAAACGTTGTAATAACTATGGCGACAAAGATGCGGACAATAGTCCGAATAATGTAAATAGTGTACATAATACCTCATCTCAGAAATATAGACAAATACATTGTTTTTCTTTAAGATGAACACAATTTTGGTATCATTAGCCTTCCTGACTTCCCTACTCAACCATTTTATGCCTAAGCAATATCAATAATTCTTCTTTTCCGTCAATATATGGGCGATCGTGGCTCTCCGCAACTTCCCTTCCTTTGATGCTCTAAACAGTGTTCTCAGAAATATAGACAGATACTAAAACATCTCTCTTTCACAATGTGTCATTCACAACTACTTTGACTGGATTAATCAAATCAAGTTATTCAATTGATGATCATTTAGTGATCCTGGCACTCAACCAAAAGACAAAAAATGATCGGCAGTAACATTTCAGAATGTAGTCTTCATTCAACTATAAAAAAATGAATAGTTTAATAGCAATTGATTAATCTATTGATCTGAATCATTATTCTCTCACTGGTTATAAAATAGATGTATTTGTGTAAGTGTAAAAAGCCACTATCCAGTGAATATATTCCTATATTTAATCTTATTTTAATTATAAGCGTACACACACGTGCGCATGCGCTCGTGCAGAGAAACACGGAGATATAAGTTCATGCGTGAGAGGAAAGAAGAAAATCTGTAATGACTCGTGAGCTTAACACAAATAAATATGATAATGAAAGGATAAACAGTGTCAATCTTTTGATAGCACAGAACTGTGAGGACACGTGAATGAAGAGTCAAAGAATGAGAGGCGAATTGCATGAAATAAAAGATTAAAATATTCACAGAATTTCATGGATTCAGTTTTTGACTCAGAATAAACTAAAATGCCGGCATAATGATATTTGGCTATCTCTTAAAGATATAAGTCTAATAAGTGAGTGGTGATAAAGATGGTGCACATATGATTTTTACATACGGCGACGCGAATGGATGTGGACGCGATGCTGCACGGCTGTATCAGATTGCGTTTCCAGGCCGAAGACAGCCGAAGACAGTCGAAGACAGCCGAATCATACCATAAGGGGAGGGTACTAAAGGACAACCAACTTAATATTAAATAGAGAGGCAGAATAATGAAATATAATAAATGGGAATAGTCAAATAACTAACTAGGTAGAGAGAGAGAGAGAGCTAGAGAGAGAGAGCTAGAGAGAGAGAGAGAGAGAAAGAGTAAACAATATACAGACTCAGACAGATAGATAGAAAGAGATGGAGAGAAAGAGAAATGAACAGATTCAAATAGATAGATAGATAGATAGATAGATAGATAGATAGATAGATAGACAGATAGATAAACAGACTGAAATAGATAGATAGATAGATAGATAGATAGATAGATAGATAGATATGAGTGGAATTAAAACTATACATATATATATATATATATATAGATAGATAGATAGATAGATAGATAGATAGATAGATAGATAGATTTGATACTTGGGTCAAGTTCTTAACGTTTTTCGATCAGGAATTTCCATGACTTCTTTCATCTCATTATCGATTAAAAAATGAAAATCATTTCTTGAAGCACCCAAAATGCAATTAAACCTGAATTTCCATCGACCTGTACGGCAAAGAAATACTGTCATCTTTTATGACATTTCTTTATCATTTTGTCTTTTCTCTCTCTCAACAATCAGACACTGCTTTTCCAGACAGTTCTTTCTCTGTGTAGAAAAACGTAAATCTACGATTATTGTAAAGCGATTTTCGCAATTATTATCTTACATAATTCAACGAAAAGTGACGATATTTTGATATTAAGAATCATTTTCGAATAATCAGAAATTATTATTCATCCTTTTTTTCACTCCGATTATGAAAAAAGAAACGATTGTCTGAATGTAAAGAGTTTCAACTCTGAGAATAGATTTCTGACAATAACCTTATTTTGAAGATAAACACCCTATACACACACATACATACACACACACACACACATACACACACACATACACACACACACACACACACATTCACACGCAAATTCATAGATACAGGAACATACATGAGGACGCCGAACAGTAGTGACTATCTCTACAGATGATACAGTTTACAGGTGCACCTCCCAAAATCTGGAAACCAGAACCTACCAGTTCATCTCATCTCTGACCTGGCCCAGGTAGCTCATCTCTGACCTGGCCCATGTAGTTCATCTCTGACTTGGCCCAGGTAGCTCATCTCTGACCTGGCCCAGGTAGCTCATCTCTGACCTGGACCAGGTACCTCGTCTCTGACCTGACCCATGTAGCTCATCTCTGACTTGGCCCAGGTAGCTCATCTCTGACATGGCCCAGGTAGCTCATCTCTGACCTGGGCCAGGTATCTCATCTCTGACCTGGCCCAGGTAGGTTAATGACGAAGCGACTAGCTTGTAAAATTCAATATGGCCAAAACCAAACTAGTAATATTACACCACCACGAAGCAGACCCCGAAATTTCACCTGTCAATATGGATGGGTCTTCTCTTAATGCGGCTCTCTGCGTTGAACGCCTATTGAGACTTCACCTGTCCTCAGACCTCAAGTAGAACTCATATATCCAGTCAACTGCTAAATATGCTGGAAACATTGTTATTTAATTGTACCGTTCCAGTAAGTATATGACACCCCCGCCTGCTATACTCTATCTTTACAAAAGTCAGATCAGACCAAAAATTGAATATTGCTGTCATATCTGTGCTATTAGCTGCTCAGTCCTCACTTGCCTGTCTTGATATACTTCAAAAGCGTCTCCGCGGCCTTGTAGGTGATGAATTATTTTCCACCCTAAAGCCCCTTTCCCACGGATGAAACGTCGCGAGCCTCTCACTGTTCTATTGCTAATTCAATTGCATGAAATGACGTGCTACATTCGCTAGTCCCATCACCTCTGACCTTTACACCTGGGACCCTCCATGCCAGGTATATATGTGTGAATAATCTCCATTCCCTTCATGTAGCATTAGTAAGGAGGAAGTTCCATTGGAACAGATTATTTCCAAGAACGGCTGATTTGTGGAACAGGTTCCTGGTAGGAGGTCTTCCCAATCACTACAATGTAGATCTCTTTGGTTGACCGTTATCTTTCCTGCATAAACCAATAAGTCTCACTTGCTTGTTCTTTACGCTCATAGAAAACCACACAGTAACATTTTTTACCATGTGTAACTCTTGGGTGAACAAAACTCTTGTCTTAAAACACGTGCTTTTTGGAAATTAAATACATACTGAAAATGAACGAGTTAATATACCTTTTGGGACCATGTCTATCCTAAATAACGTTTTATTTTTCAATGGATAATAGCATTCAGATAACATATTCAATTGCTTTATACTTATTTCACGCCAAATCTTATACAATAACGTGTTGCACAAATGACATCTATCACGGTTTGTTATTATCTATGTATTACAGTTTGTTACTTTCACCGGTTGTTACTATCTATCTATCTATCTATCTATCTATCTATCTGTCTATCTATCTATCTCATTCCGTTTGCATTTATCTATCTATCTATCTATCTATCTCATTCCGTTTGCATTTATCTATCTATCTTTTTCTCATTGGTTCTATCTATCTATCTATCTTTTTCTCACTGGTTCTATCTATCTATATATCTATCTTTTTCTCGTTGGTTCTATCTATCTATCTATATATCTATCTATCTATCTATCTTTTTCTCATTGGTTCTTTCTATCTATCTATCTATCTATCTATCTATCAATCTATCTATCTGTCTATCTTTTTCTCACTGGTTCTATCTATCTATCTATTTATCTTTTTCTCATTGGTTCAATCTATCGATCTATCTTTTTCTCATTGGTTCTATCTATCTATCTATCTTTTTCTCATTGGTTCTATCTATCTATCTGTCTTCTTCTCATTGGTTCTATCTATCTTTTTCACATTGGTTCTATCTATCTATCTATCTATCTATCTATTTATCTATCTATCTATCTATCTATCTCATTCCCTTCGTATTCCAATAGTAAGAAGTAAGTTCTACTCGGACAGCTTCCTCTCCATAATTGATGCTTCGTGTAACATTCTCTCGACGCGATGTTTTCCAAATCGCTAAAATCTTGACCTCTTCAAGTATAAATTTACCGTTATTTTTCCTGCATAACCTCGTGAACTTCACTTCTTGTTTTTCCTTGCGCTCATACAACACCACACACTAATCCCCCATCTAGAGTGGTTCTTTGGTTTTGTATTGATTGCACATTAATATATAAAAAAAGCAAAACTCGAAAACACTTGAAGCGTTTGCTTACTCTATATTGTGAAGACAAAGATAAGACAAATTGGAAAATTTATTAACAACGCGTTTCACCAGGTCATCTGCTCTCTTTGGCTTCCTCAGCTTAGAATGAAAGAACAAGAAAATTGTCTGAGAGAGGAAATGTCTTACGATCTCTGAGAATATTTAGCAACGATGAATCAAATTAATTAAGATTGCTTTATCATCTCTAATGTCTGGAACTCGGGAGAGTGCCTGACCGTCTGGTTTTTGTTTCTTTTATTATATCAGAGGCGTGTGGTGCTGATAGATCTGAAATGAGTTCACAGAAATTAAAAACTGTTTTTATTATATATATATATATATATATATATATATATATATATATATATATATATATATATATATATATATATTAGTTAATGATCAAATGGAGATCAAATATGGATCGGAAAGAACAAAAAGGAAACATATATCAATCTAACATGTTTCGCTTTTATTAAAACTTCGTCAGAGATTGAGAGAAAACAGGCAAAATGAAAGAAAGTCTGGTATTTTCAATTTTGTTTTCGTCGATTCTCATTGGCCAGTCACATATCACGTGCATTAAAACCGTAGATAATTCTATGTACATGTAAGTTTGTGAATACTCTCGTATATCTACACGCACGCACGCACACACACACACACACACACACACACACACACACACATGCACACACACACATATATATATATATATATATATATATATATATATATATATATATATATATATATATATATATATATATATATATATTGGATGTAACACCAAAATTGTACAAATCGTGTAATAGCAAAATTGTGAAATTGCTAGATTAAGCTCTGGCCTGTTGTACCTTAGAAATAATTAAAGATATCTTACTGGAATTCTCCGAAGTTTTTATAACACTGTTGGAATCTACTTTGAGCAATAAGAATGTATAATTTCTCTCCAGGTTTAACAGAAGAATCGTGATGAAATCGATCATAAACGAAAATGACATGTTCAGCATTAATTGATCATGGCTAACGATCAGAACCTCATGAAGTATAAGGGTCATATATATATATATATATATATATATATATATATATATATATATATATATATATATATATATATATATATATATATATATATTCCATGATCATTTTCTAACTTATCCAAGATGATCTTTGCCCTCTGTAATGTTGTGTCCTGGAGTAACAAGATGCCTCACACATTTCACGTACAATTTCATTTTCAAGTCGCGTTCTTCACTACTGTTTGGATCATCATAGCGGAAACTCCTCTCTCACGTGCTAAAAGTCTTATGAATCGAGTTGGATTTCTTCAAATTGATGTCTTTATGAAATGATGCTCCCTCTTCCTGTTGTGACCTCCTGATCCAGTTTTCCTCTTTTTTAAACTTATTCACCGTTCTTTTGATGGTTCTTTAATGGACTTTGAAGATGGAAGTCAGTGTATGAATGCTGGAACCATTAATAAAGACCTGAATATTTTTCCTCTCACCATTGCTCAGTTGGGAAAACAGTAGGTCTGACACAACACGATTTTAAACTGATCTCTTTTTTAGCTGAATAACTCAAAGGGTTTTTTTAGTGATTCTTATGACAAATGGAGTCAAGATGGCTAAAGGTCTTATCTGAAAACCTGGAAAAAAGAAACTCAGTTACTTATTAGTTTTTATATATAAAATATTTTGTGGGGTAGACACTAATACTGTTACCCGATTTGGACTATTTTGCTGTTATACCCGGTATATATATACATGTGTGTTCTGGTGTACATACATGCACACCTCCCCAGGTATGTACGTATATTAGATCATTTTTGTACATTTGTACATACATGTACAGTTGTAAACATATACATGCCCACATATATCTGTGCATACACATATACACATACATGTACGCACATAAACACTATAGTGCCTTTTTATGTATACTTGTACTATATACATACTTGCAAACATTTCTCATACATATATATATATATATATATATATATATATATATATATATATATATAGCATAATGAGAAGCCACGTATACTTTCTTGATATGTATATAATATGGAGAAAACAACAGAAAAGTATATATATATATATATTTGACATAAATTATTTAATTTATTTCTGACGAAAGATCGGGGCAGATCTGAAATATCAAATATATATGTATATAAAAATATAAATAAATACTTTCACAAAAAAACATTCAATTTTTTTTTATTTGCAACTTTTCAGTTGTTTTCTCCATATATATATATATATATATATATATATATATATATATATATATATATATATATATATATATATATATATATGTATATAAAGAAAGAAAGAAAGAAAGAGCAGTAAAATATATAATCCGGTGTTCTTATTGATATTTTTTATTCTTATTTTTACAAAACAGTGCTCAATGTAAATTTACAAAGCATAAATATTATAAATTAACTGATTTAAAATATGTTTTTTTCGATACACAGTAATAACCATGGTTTTTAATTTAATTACAAAATTAAATTTGAAGTTTTTAGCTTCCATTTTTGAAACATGGTTATTTCTGTGTAGAGAAAAAACATATTTTAAATCAGTTAATTTATAATATATATATATATATATATATATATATATATATATATGTATATATATATATAAGGACACACATATACTGTACATATGTATGCGCTCCCTCATATACACCTGTGCACACACACACACATACAAACATACACACATGTATATATAATATATATAGTGAGGCCAATTTAATGTATATTATAAAAGAAGTCCTGGTTCTATATATTTTATAGTTATTTAGTTTTTGACATTTTATGTATACACAAACACAGACAAATTCTTTAATCATTTCACTCCAAGCAAGGCAATAAAGCCACTAAGATGCAACGGGGTTACTGAGTGTTAGAGAATACGATTAGAAAAAGATAATACTATTAATGTCACCGGAAAATGTTAGCCCGAAAAAGCGCAACAAGTCACTCTCCCGGAGGTTAGCATCAGCCATAACGGATGTGCATGTATATACACATACACACACACATACACACACACATACACACACACACATACACGTCGTACATACACACAACACACACACACACACAACACACACACAACACACACACACAACACACACACAACACACACGCACACACACACACACACACACACACATAATATATATATATATATACACACACCGGGTGGAACAGAAAAATAGTCCAAACAGGGTAACAGCATAATTCTCCATATCATAAAATATTTAATATATAAAAAAAAACACTAAACTAATTGAGTTTCTTTTTTCCAGGTTTTCAGATAAGACCTTTAGCTATGGAAGGCATAAAAGTGTCTCTCAGATGATACATTCTTACGAGGATTTTTGTATATATAAATGTTAGGAGGTTTATAATTATTTACCTCCGAGACGATGATTTCCAAAGACCAAATTTTGCGAAAATGAATACCTTTTGTAAACAATTGTTAACTATACCTACCTACGTTTTATTTAAATTATTGTGATAACTGATTGTATTTGCAAGCTTGCTGTTTCAAATAAGAGGGTTTCTTATTTAAGCTAAAAAAAAATTGTGAAAAAATACCTTTCATTTTCGTTCAAAATGCCTTGTATTATGCACAAGAAATTGCGCTATTTAAAATGAACAGTGAAAGAAAGCGACAAGTAGCGAACTAGTAAGAATAAATAAGGATTATGAAAAGATAACGAGTCTCAAGTTTGGTGTGACAGAGTTGTGAAGACACGTGAGAAAAGTCAAAGAAATGTGCGGTATACGTTCACTAAGAGGGTAACGTGACGTGTCGCCATTGGCCAAACTGTTGCTATCATTATTCAAGTTACGAGGCTGATTAACTATCATCCATGTCACTTGGTCCGCTTATTGGCCTCGAGCAGAGATAGACACAGAATAATGTTATTTCTATGGGGATTAAAGGCATTTCAGGTTCTGACTTTTTGTTTTCTCTCATACGAAAGTAGAATGATGAATAGATCAAGGAGGGATTGCAAACGAGAAAGGAGAAAATGGAAGAAAAGAAAGATTCAATTAATAAGCATTAATGTACTTAGAATGAAATGGAAGCGATTAAAATAGACATACACGAATACAAGGGTGAATCAATAAATCCGTAACGCATAAATTTCAATTAAGATACAGGGCTTAGATTTGGTCAATGTCTCTTCAAAATTGGCGTCATTTTCGATTTGGTTTGGTTTGCTTTGTTTTTCGGCATATCAGCCTCAATAGGTTATTTAATGCCGACAAGATTTTAATTGCTGGCAATAATTTCTTTTCCAAAAATGTATTTCTGGTACGAAAATGTATTTTCATACTTTCTTAGTATTTTGACCCCACTTGTGGGAGGGTTAACTATTTACTCATAACTGGGACCCTGACAGGTGCTACCACCCTGGGTCAGGGCGGACCTGGAAACACCAGTAATTAAGAGGTGGTTCCACGTTCCTCCAAACCTCTTGATCAAATGCTGGATGTAGTTTATCGTCATGCCCAGGACGAGTCATTTTCAGGTAATGACCAGCGGTAAGTTCTGAACACGAGAAGTGATAAATGAAATAAGTCCCTGAGAAGAGAACATCTATAAAATTCAGAATTTAATGTTTGATCACTAACGGAAATTAAAAATCGTGACCAATAGAGAAACTGATATGTACACAATGAAAATTACTTTTTCTTCCTTCTTTTCTCAATAACTTTACTTTTTTTGTACAGTAACCCACACTGATAGTACACAATGGTATATATATATATATATATATATATATATATATATATATATATATATATATATATACATATATAAAGGAAGAGGTTATAGTAGTTCCAACTAGAGAGAAGTGTGTATATTAAAAAGATGAGAGGTACCGCAAGCGTTTTTGGTTGTAATGTGACTTTTTTTAAAAATATTATGCTTTATTTTCCATAATTTCACTACACGAGTTTCCGGTCTCGCGACCGTCATCAGGAAAAGGGTGGAGATTTCCACATATTATTAAAAATAATTAATTTTATTCTTTTTCAAGAAAGACGTTTGGATCACTAACACAAAAAAAGAGAATGTCTCATCGAGAATATTTAACATTGAAAAACATAAAGAAAAAAATTAATTATTTTTAATAATATATATATATATATATATATATATATATATATATATATAATGAGATTTTTCTGTACATACAGGCACAATAAGATATTAGCAATAATTACTAAGCCTAAAATATAATAAATGGAACAATCCATATTCTGCTATACATTTAAAGAAACTCATTAGATAGCTTACTTTACATTTTCAGTATGACCTGTGCGTATCAAATTGTCTAATCCGTCTTTCCTCATTATGTGTCCCAGAAATGTCAATTGTCTGTTTCTGATTCTAAATATAAGTTTCCTTTCTTCTTCCCCCTCCCCATTTCCTTTAAAACATTCTCATTGCTCACATTCTTTATTTGTGTTATTCTCGGCATCTTTCTATAGAACCTCATACGTAATGTTTCAACTCTCCTCTTCATCTGGGGAGAATTTGTCCAGTGTTCACTGTCACACAGTGGGATTCATATTACATAACTTGAGCACTTTTTTAACTTTCTTACCACTGCAGTCTTCACGATCAACAATAATATTCTCCTATCATAGAGCGTTACCTACAATTTCTGTCATTTGATATACATTCGAATAAATAAAGATTATTCTTTGCGTTTAATGATCAGGACGCCTACCATGGGCACAATCTGTCTTTCGGATCAATTCACAAGTTCAGTGAATTCAATCCTCACTAGGCGCTCTGTTTTTATCGCGTTGGGTAACAGTAATAATAGTATGCAGTGCCAATCATCTTCTTCTGTCTCCTTGAATCCTGTTCTTGTTTCGTCGTCTTTCCTCTTCGATAACCTTTTCTCAGTTTCTTTCACTATCAGTTACCCCCCCCCTTTGCGTCTTAGGGGCTTTATCGCCTTGATTGGTGTGAAATGATTTACTCCACGAAAAAATGTATACACACTTCAGGAAAGGAAAAACTTGTATGGACATTGTAATACTAAATTTATTCAGATATCACGAGATTAACACAAGTTACCTTTGAACTCGACAATCACAAGAGATGGTCAAAATTGTGGCCTTTACCTTCCAGACATTTATTAGTACGGCGAGGTACTTCTTGGGCAAAGTTAAACAGTGTCCGGTGGGATTGCTGAACATGCTGAACATGCATTTCCATTTTCTTGTCTAAGGGCCACCAATGTAATCAGTTTTCTGCGATACACAACATCCTTTGGGGTCTCCCACAGTAAACAGGGTTATCACAGTTTGATAAAATTACGAAAGTCAAATGTTTCTTTTCCTGAAGTGTGTATACATTTTTGACACTATCTATCTATCTATCTATCTATATATATATATATATATATATATATATATATATATATATATATATATATATATATAACAATGAATCATTCACACAAAAAGTAAATTAGTAAAGTTAATGATATAAAATAGCGAAATCCTTTCACAAACAAAATTTTAATGGTGCATTAACCTACAAATCACTCGATGAATGTTATGATCCTTGTTTTTAAAAATTATAAGCTGTATAAGGTCTTTCTCTAATACGCTAGTACTTTCAACTGTACATTCAGTCATCTTCAGACATGGAAATTATTTTGTTTTTGGTAAAATTCAGGCAGCATCCGAGACGAAAAAATTAAATGCGAATCGAAATATGTTTTTGTTTTTTTATAAGCTGTATAGGGTCTTTCTTTAATACGATCTATATGATGAACACCTTCGCAAAAGTGGTGTTTAGCGTTCTTCTCTCATTTGTTACTGATATGGCAGTTCTTTATTTTGTCTTCTGTGGTCATATAGCCTTATCTTCGTTCAATAAATATGGCCGTCGTCAATGAGTATTTTCATTTGCCTTTTTTTTACGGCTTAACAAAAATTTACAAGTTATTTAAAGTTAGAAAATATTTTTTAGATTATAAGAATATTTTTAGGTAATAATGATTTAGTGATACTTATCACATTGCAATTCGAATATAATCTTTTTTTTATGTAACCCTGTCCTTTCAGGACTTGAAAGATCATGACTCTCCACAGCTTCGTATGTTTTGTGGACCTAAGTATTTTTCCTCTTTATTATCCCTTTTATTCTTGTTTGTAATTGTTATGGGTCCTTACCTATAACTACAGAATGAACTCTTCCTAACACTATGTATACTACGCCTCTCAAGAGAGAGAGACGAATCGAGACGAGCCGATAGTAGTTCACTCCAGACCAGACTGACAGTCATACTAACACCTTCCACATCATGTATTATTATTCCGTGTAATATATCTTCGTTATTTCTACTCTTGTGTTCATGTTGTTCTTCCTTGGTCCTAACCTGGACCATAACAGTAATTAACTTCCTGCCAGTCACTGCATGGATGCGTCTCAGGGGAATTCCTGTTTTGGACATTTGCATGAAATATATAACTTGCAAAGTTATTTAAATTCGAAACATATTTTTGAATTGTAAAATTTGGGGGGGAGATAATAACGATTTTATGATACAAGTCTTACTAATTAACCTGTAGCTGGGGGGAGAAGAGATGGATTCATAGCTTTCCAAATGGTATTTGCGCGTAAGTGAATATAGCGAACCCAACTGGAATTGGAATTCGGCTCTGATTAACAATTCTAAATCACCACCAACACATCCAAGCTTACGGCAACTGGTATTCCCAAAGGTGTCATCCATCACTGACCAGGGTCTGTGAATGAGTAGACAAAATATAAAACGAACTTCTTGTCAGAATACTGACTAGTAAAAATGATGGGACAGCTAATTTTGTTTACAAACGCTGGCTTTATTTCGTACAAATTTCATAAAAATTGGTGTCAGGTTTCAATACCTCCTGTTTGTCCTTCATTAGAATTTCTCTTGGCCATGCAAGAATATTAGAACTGAAAAATAAATTAATCGTCGTACATGGAGTCTAGAGTTCATGCCAGACATTCCAAAAGAGAAACGTCTCTATAAATATCTCCCGACTGGAAAGGGAATTTCACTCACCAGAAGAAATTCTTAGGATTTCAGCGGTTACATTTGGAGTCGACAATCACAAGAGATGGTCAAAATTGTGGTCGTTACCTTCCAGACATTTATTACTACGGCGAGGTAGTGTTTGAGAAAATAAAACAGGTACGAGGAGCCTTATAATACCATAAATTGGAAAATTTAGACTATTGGAATATTGATCTTTCTGCAAGTCTTCAATGAATCTTTTGAGTATATTATTCTTGAAAGTACAAGAAGGCATTCTGAGAAACGGTGCAAAGGAGTAGAACAAAAAATGATTGAAGATCTCTGGTCTATATGATATGTAGAAAATATTTATTCACTGTTATTTATCTAGTCTTGCTGCGCGTTTACGAAGACAAAATACTGATTGTGTGCACAATTATATGAGTAAGGCGTTTCAACAGTGGTGATAGTTACTAACCAAGTTTTGAATACGCTATACAGGCTTTTGATTATGGTTGGCGAAGTTGTATAACAAATGACGATTGTTATGTGAAAATGATAGTGTTGTGCAGATGAACACTTGCAGTATCAAATGGTATTATAACGCTCCGCGTACTTGTTTTATTTTCCGTATAAAGAAATGCTTCAGGGACGTCCCTCGTATATTGAAAAGTACCGTCTATTAGGTCATTTATGGAGATGTATTTGAAAGTTATAAATTGAGGACCATTCAATCCATGGAATAGTGTTTAGGGGTCAAATGTCGACGACGATGCCCAATTTCCCATTTTCTCATTGTATATAAATTATTTACATACGATGACAATATTCATCTCAAACATTATGTTCAAATCGTGTTAAAAGCGTACATTCTCGTCTGATTACCAAAGTTAAGCAACCTCGAATTTGATTAGACTTAGATAGGTGACTCCCTGCCCACTGAATAAAAATCGAATGTTTCCTCATAAGGAAACAACTGCCATTACAATTATCATTCTGGACATAAGGTAGAATCAGTAACTTGTAGCTTTGTTCCAAACTAAGTAAAGCTTAGTAAATAAATTAAGTAAGAGTTTAGGAGCAGCACACGCTGTTCCTTGTGTCAGACTTAGTTTAAATCAGGAACAAAGTTTTGATAATTCAACAAGTTTTATTTAAGTCCTTCATTTTTTCTTCAACTATTTTTTTTATCAAAGGCCTACTATATACACTAGGCAATTGATTGCATTGTGTCAGACTTGGTTTAAATCAGGAACAAAGTTTTGATAATTCAACAAGGTTTATTTAAGATCTACTATACACACTAGGTAATTGATCGCATTCAAACATCCGTAACTTTTGTGTCAGAGTAGATCCAAAAATGATTTTTTCGACAATGGCTGGCGCAAATATCTGTAAAGATATTATCATTTATTGGGGAGGGGCATGGATTTTGTTAGAAAACCAGATGTTAAATTATAAACCATACGCAAATCACTTTAATGGGAATTATAAAAAATTTAATGAGTATTGCAACAATAATTATATAATTTAATCGGAAATGGTTTTAATTGAAAGAAAATCATTTTAATAGGTGATAAAGTTATTGTTAATGGAAATAAAATAATTTTAATGGTAAAATCATTTTAATAGTAAAATGTATTTCAATTCTTAGTTTCACTTCAAAGTTAAGGAGAGTCGAATATGATTAATTCATAGATGGGTAACTGCTTCGAAACACCGAGGCCACACTAAGCAATGCTTCGTAAAAGTGTTTGCTGCTTGATTATCTGAAAGAACAAACATCCAACGAAATTATGCTGAATATTTTTGTTGCAAATGACTGAAAATAGAGTAGATGGTTTGGCAAATTTTGAGAAGATTCTCCGTAAAGCATTACCCAGGAAGACTAAATTATTCGTCCTAATATGCATACGAATGTGTCTCTGTATAATTATGCATGTATTCTCTCTCTATGTGTGTGTATAGGTGTGTGTCTGCAACGGATGCACCTATGTTTTGGATTGTATCCCACGAGTATTAAGCAGATGACAATGGACTCAAATGTCGGGAGGTAATCCGCCACCAAATTTTCTTACACCAGCCCGAGGCCACGACACAAGCTGCGCAGCTAAATCACTGAACTTCTCATAGAGAGCTTTATTGTTGAGGCATTAACTTTTCTAAGATGGCTACAATAATAAAAGGATGAAGATAATCCCCATTAAAGGCTAAAAGAGCCGATTCGTAATACAATCCAACATAGCTGGGTTGTCGTAAATGTTGATTTCACACGAAGCCTATCTTTTCAGGTGGCCTTAAAGACATCTGACCAACAGGTATTATCCCAATCGCAATTCGAATATAATCTTCTTTTATGTACCCCTGTCCTTTCAGGACTTGAAAGATCATGACTCTCCACAGCTTCTTATCGTTTGTGACTCTAAGCAATGTTTCCATTTTATTATCCTTCTTTCTTCTTGTCTACAATTAATTTCCTGACAGTCACAGTACTGCTGTGTAGCAGGTGAATACGTGCTTTGAACCTTTGTATAAAATATATAATAACTTGCAAAGTTATTTAAATTCGAAACATATTTTTGAATTGTAAGATTTTGGGGGGAGATAATAATGATTTTATAATACAAGTCTTACTAATTAACCTATAGCTGGGGGGAGAAGAGCTGGATTCATAGCTTTCCAAATGGTATTTGCGCGTAAGTGAATATAGCGAACCCAACTGGAATTGGAATTCGGCTCTCTGATTAACAATTCCGAGTCACCACCAACACACCCAAGCTTACGGCACCTGGTATTCCCAAGAGGTCACCCATCACTGACTAGGGTCTGTGAATAAGTAGACAAAGTATAAAACGAACTTCTGGTCAGAATATTGGCGAGTGTTTTGAACCTTTGTATAGATTGTATAATAACTTGCAAATTTGTTGCCTCAGACCTATTTACTATAATTACTGTCATTCCATAGGTGTATATCTGTATCATTGACAGGTTTGGGGAGGTTCGGCTTATCAAACTTTTTGAACTTATCTAAAGCCGAAATATATGCTTGGATTGTTATTTCTTGTTGTTGTTTTTTTTTTAGATAATAATCATGCAAGTATTGTTATTTAACCCATAGTTTTATCTTTCCTAATTTATTGATCCTATTGATTTTGGATCGATTTAAGAGGCCCTATCCATAATATCGATACAGTGTCAAATCGATTCCAGTTATCAGAATTTGACTGTTTATAAATTTCAAATGTTAAGCTATGCCTATGTCATTGATATCTGCGTACGGAGGTTTTTCATTTTGCAAAAGATTTGTTTTAAATAAAAAAGAAAACCGGACATATGTGTATTTTTATATGTTTTAATTTAGGAAAGCATTTTAAACAAACAATAGGAATTCCTTGGTGGAATAGAAATTTATTTTTACAAAAAGCTTTTTCGTCATTTAACAGATACATTTTAGGTTAAATAACAAATGGGTACATTTTTTTAAGAAGCTGCAACTATTCTCAGGTGTAACTTTTTTCTTTTTCTTTACATTTTTTATAAAAACAGATTCCTCTCAATTAAAGAACAGATGGCTACATAGTTTTTAATTAACGAACACAAAAAATGACATAAATTAACAAAAATAAAAAAAAAACATGCAGATATCAATGAGATTTTCAAGGCACAGTTATTGTAAACAAACAACTAGATTCCGATAACTCTGAGAAAGTTAGGAATCAATTTGATACTCTATCGATGTCATGAACAGGATCCCCATTTCTAAAATGATTAAACAAAAAGGTTTTTTTTCATTATGACAAATCAGGAAGATCTAATGAATGCTAATCTACAAAAATTATATCAAAAAAAAATTCTCTACTTTTTACGAATGGATCAGTCTTTTTAAATACAGTTCGACCACTTTTATTTGGCACCCTTGGGACCAAGCCTTTGTCGGACTAGAGAAAATGCTGAATGTCAGAAATCATTCCTAAAAATATCTATATAATCATATTCTTGCCAGATCATTCCACACACACACACACACACACACACACACACACACATATATATATATATATATATATATATATATATATATATATATATATATATATATATTCGCAGACAGTACTGTTTCGCTGTATCACAGCTCCTCAGTGCGACTAGACAACCGGATACTTCAAGCCCGGATCGAAACCCAACCGATCAGTCAGAGTTTCTACCACTGAGCTATCTTCATTCAACAGAGAGAAACAGCTAAATTTAGCGTATTGTTTTTACGAATGTAATCAAATGCCTATCAGCATGAGTGCTCCAATTCATTTTACTGAAGGGTTTTACATTAGGCTGTCCCCCACCAAAAAAAAATTGACATCATTCTATAGTCTAATAACCTGGTCAATTTTCACTCAAATGATCTGAAATTTTAACAAAATATGTATAAACTAACTAATTTGACCGTGCGGACTTATTTCAATGCGAATCTACCAGGAAGATGGATTTAACCTGCCAGTGGTAATGACAACATGCTGTTGAAATGGCCACCAGTTTACCTGACTTGACATCTTGAGATTTTCTTCTATAGGACTATGTGAAAGGACAGATCTATGAACCCCACACTTCCTAGAAGCCGAGAGCAACTTAAACAGAAGCGCTGGAGAATGTTACGCAAGCCATGCTACTACGTGTTTAACAGGAGCTGGATTACCAATTTGACGCGTGTCGTGTCACATGTGGTGTGCATATTGAACATTTGCGAAGATTTGTGAAATCGGTTATAAAATCGACATCCCTTTGAATATCTTGTTCGAATTATGATGAATAAATCTTTTATTGTTCAACATGAAGCCTATTTAAATTTTCTTGCTTGGGATATCCACCGCAAGGAAAGTTGGCTCCCTCTGCCGGGCCAGGAAATTTTTCTCCCCGGAATCGATCCTTCAAATCTACAAATCAACCATTCGCCCTTGCATGGAGTATTTCTGCAATATATGGTCTGGAGCCCCTTCTGTTTGTCTCGGGGTTCTTGATAATATCCGGAAACGGGTATGCAACGTAATTGGCCCTGATCTGTCATCTCGTTTGCAGTCGCTCTCTCACAGACGCGCCGTCGCCTCGCTCTGTGTTTTTTTACAAATACTTTCACGGTAATTGCTCCGATGAGCTGCTTTCGCTGGTTCACAGGCTTCATGAATTCAAGCGTCCTACGAGGCTGGCATCCCGCTCCCACCCTTTCACTGTTGAAACTGTTAAATGTAGACGTCTCTTCTACTCCAATAGCACCTCTCGCCTGTGGAACTCCTTCCCTTATTCCTGTTTCCCTGGCAACTATAATCTCCAACTATTCAAATGCAACGACATCTCCAGTTGGCTTGATATATCCACTATCCTTCTCCACATCCTTTCCTCTATCACTCCTATCTGCTCTCGCTCTAAATCTTCTGTAACCCTTGCGTGCTAGTGGCTTCCAGCCTTGCTTGGGGTGAAAAGCTTAAAAATATTTTTTTTAAATATGCAGTTACTCAGATATTCACATTTAAAATGATGTCAGTTTTGGTGTGGGGGACACCCTGTATATTGCTGTGTTTTTAAAGATAGAACAAAACGTAAAACAATCTTTAATGCTTCCAAATAAGGTTTTCATTGTTTCATACAATACTAAGGCTACAAGCAAAAAGTATATAATACTTACTACTCTGAATAGGTAAATATGCAGCTATATATAAGAAATGAGCATGACCATATCACCAAAACACTCTGCTGCTGTCAGCTGCTGCAGAAAGTTGTAAACACTGTGTGACACTGTCCTCGTAGCCGCTCAAAAAAGTAATGGCAACTGATTAAAAAACTACCGGATCATGAGAGTGGACAGACTACGGCGTACCGGATTAAAGAGATCAGACTGTAGTGCCTTCTTTTCTTAGGACTTCTTCCTATTTATCCTTTTTCACTATTCACCCCTATTTTTATACGTGGGTACGTCTTCTGTGTAGTGAGCGCTGGGTGCGGGGTGGATCGAAACAATATGGTTGACGGCCATATATTTATACAGAAAGACTTATAGTGATGCTTTTCATAGTACACAAAAGCATTTAATAAGGTATGACACAAAAATATAGAAAAGCAAATTGCGAAAATGCGGATAAAAGAAAAGTTGAGTAAGTATAAAAATTAGGAAGAAGCTTGAAACAGCAATAATCGCTGGATTTATTCAACTTATACAGCGAAACAATCCTAACAGAAATATAAATCCTACCAGGATTTATTGCTGGCGGATACGAACTTAACAACATAAGATACACCGATGACACTGTATTAAAAGCAAAATCAGAAAGAAAACCGCGATAAACCATAGACAAGTTTGTAAAGGAAAGTGAGAGAAAGGACGAAATTAACTTTCAGTAGAAAGTCGTTAGCAAGAAGGGCAATCCAACGTGTGAGCTACAAACTGGGGACATCAATATCAAGCAGATACAGAAATTTAGATGTCTAGGGAGTGTCGTAATAGTCGAAGGAAAATGTGACACAGGAAACCGAAAGCGAATGGAAATAGCGAAAGATGCTTTCTAGAAACTAAACAAAGTATTAAGAAACAATAAAATTTCGTTACAAATAACGAAAAGGCTGAACTACTATGTAATATCAATTATCTTATATGAAAGTAAAATGCTAAACAATTTCTTTTCAGATGAATTAAAGACTCGAAATGATGGCGATATGGTTATCCAGAAAGATCTATTGAAAATAGCGCAAACAAAACTGTTGAAGAAATTAAAAGCTCTAAAGAAAATGGAAAATAAAATCAGAAAGAGACAAGTAATTCTGTGGGCACATTATAAGAAAATAAGAAATTATGACGCATTATGAGAAAATGTACAGCTCGTCTCCCTTAGCCTATGTTATATAATCTTCGAGTACCTTTCTGTGTTTTATGTATTCTTCGAGTCATTACCATTATTTCATGTGCTTATGTCTTATATACTTTTCCAGTTGCGTAATTTGCCAGATATACTGTCCGAGTCCATTACTCTTCAAGTCCCGTCATCTACCATATACGCCTCGAGTTCTTTCCCCTGTCATGTATTCTAAACTCCCTCTCTCTGTCATATATCCATTGATTCCTTTCTGTCATGTACACTAAACCTCTCTCTCTCTCTCTCTCTCTCTCTCTCTCTCTGTCATATATCCATTGATTCCTTTCCTCAGTTATGTACTCTAAACTCCCTCTCTCTGTCATATATGCATTGATTCTTTTCCTCTGTCATGTACTCTAAAGTCTGTGTGTGTGTGTGTGTGTGTGTGTGTGTGTCATATATCCATTGATTCCTTTCCTCTGTCATGTACTCTAAACTCCCTCTCTCTGTCATATATGCATTGATTCTTTTCCTCTGTCATGTACTCTAAAGTCTGTGTGTGTGTGTGTGTGTGTGTGTGTGTGTGTGTGTGTGTGTCATATATCCATTGATTCCTTTCCTCAGTTATGTACTCTAAACCCCCTCTCTCTGTCATATATGCATTGATTCTTTTCCTCTGTCATGTACTCTAAAGTCTGTGTGTGTGTGTGTGTGTGTGTCATATATCCATTGATTCCTTTCCTCTGTCATGTACTCTAAACTCCCTCTCTCTGTCATATATGCATTGATTCTTTTCCTCTGTCATGTACTCTAAAGTCTCTGTGTGTGTGTGTGTGTGTGTGTGTGTGTGTGTGTCATATATCCATTGATTCCTTTCCTCTGTCATGTACTCTAAACTCCCTCTCTCTGTCATATATGCATTGATTCTTTTCCTCTGTCATGTACTCTAAAGTCTGTGTGTGTGTGTGTGTGTGTGTGTGTGTCATATATCCATTGATTCCTTTCCTCAGTTATGTACTCTAAACTCCCTCTCTCTGTCATATATGCATTGATTCTTTTCCTCTGTCATGTACTCTAAAGTCTGTGTGTGTGTGTGTGTGTGTGTGTGTGTGTGTGTGTGTGTGTGTGTCATATATCCATTGATTCCTTTCCTCTGTCATGTACTCTAAACTCCCTCTCTCTGTCATATATGCATTGATTCTTTTCCTCTGTCATGTACTCTAAAGTCTGTGTGTGTGTGTGTGTGTCATATATCCATTGATTCCTTTCCTCAGTTATGTACTCTAAACTCCCTCTCTCTGTCATATATGCATTGATTCTTTTCCTCTGTCATGTACTCTAAAGTCTGTGTGTGTGTGTGTGTGTGTGTGTGTGTGTGTGTGTGTGTGTGTGTCATATATCCATTGATTCCTTTCCTCTGTCATGTACTCTAAACTCCCTCTCTCTGTCATATATGCATTGATTCTTTTCCTCTGTCATGTACTCTAAAGTCTGTGTGTGTGTGTGTGTGTGTGTGTGTGTATGTGTGTGTGTGTCTGTGTGTGTGTGTGTGTGTGTGTGTGTGTGTGTGTGTGTGTGTGTGTGTGTCATATATCCATTGATTCCTTTCCTCTGTCATGTACTCTAAAGTCCCTCTCTATGTCATGCATCCATTGATTCCTTTCTCTGTGGTGTACTCTATCAGTTCCTTCCTCTCTCTCTCTCTCTCTCACTCTCTCTCTCTCTCTCTCTCTCTCTCTCTCTCTCTCTCTCTCTCTCTCTAATGTATTCTCCGAGATTTTTGCTTTTTCTCTTGTGTACTGTTCCAGTACCTTTTTCTGTCATGTTCTTTCCGAGTACCTTCTCCTGTCATGTACTCTTCGAATGTCTCCTCACTTATGTACTCTTCTAGGTCCTTCTTCTGTCCTGTTAGCTTCGATGTATCCCTAGGATACCTACCTCTGTTTTACGTACTCTTCAATTTTTTTTCTCTCTCATGTTCTCTTCAAATCGCTTCTTCTGCCATGTCTATCGTCCGTTTAATACTCCTCCGCAATTTTCTGACAGGAGTAGAGGTTTATTCCTTGTTTCCTGTTTAGATTGTGTTTCTAATCTTGTCATTCTCTTTTGCGACGTCGTAGCATAATTGGCTTACTTGACGTGAATCGATGAAAACATCATCTAGTTTTCGAGTCACTTCCTATGTAGCATCTGCTCTCCAAGTCCCTTCATCAGCCATGTGCACTTCGAATCTCTCACTCTGCTATGTAATCTCCGAGTCACTTACTCTGTCAAGTAGTCTTCGAATCCCATCCCCTGCCATGTACACTCGAATCCCTTTCTCTGTCATATACTCCCCATTTCTTTCCCCTGCAATGTACACTTTGAGTTTCTTTCTCAGTCATATACTCCACATATCCCTTCTCCTGACATTTACACATCGAGTCCCTTGCTCTGTCATATACTCTTCAAGTCCATTCCTCTGCCATGTACACTTCTAGTCTCTTCCACTGTCATGCACTCTTTCAGACCCTTCCCCTTCCATGTACACTCCAAGTGCCTTCCACTGTCATGTCCACTTTCAGTCCCTTCCTCTGATATGTACTGCCCAAGTGCCTTTCTCTGTCATGTACTCTTTCAGTCCTTTCCTCTGCCATGTAGTTTTTCAGTCCCTGCCATGTACACTCCAAGTGCCTTCCTCTGTCATGTACTGCCCAAGTTCCTTCCTCTGTCATGTACTCTTTCAGTCTTTGCCCTGTACACTCCAATTCCCTTCCTCTGTCATGTACTGCCCAAGTTCCTTCCTCTCTCATATATTCTTTCAGTACCTGTACACTCCAAGTGCCTTCCTTTGTCATGTACTTTTCAAATGCCTTCCTCTGTCATGTAATCTTTCAGTATTTGCCCTGTGCACTCCAAGTATCTTCCTCTGTCAAGTACTCTTTTAGTCCCTTCCACTGCCATGTACAGCCCAAGTGAATTTCTCTAGTCAAGTACTGTTTTAGTCCCTTCCTCGGCCATGTACACTCTAAGTGACTTGTACTTTTTCAGTGCCTTAATCGTGGAGTCACCGCAATCCTCGATTCGGACTAGTTTTCTTCCGCCTTATGTTTTTTCTTTTTCTTTCAACATACAGCCTGTCGATATGGTCTGTGGATACGAATGCTTCATGCATTTATCATTATCATAATCATTATTATTAGTAGTAATCGTACTATAAGTAGTATTATCCTTTTTTCCTCCTTCATCTCCTCATTGTCTTCTCCTCCCTTTACCGTACTCCTCTTTCTTATCAATCCCTCCTCTTTCTTCCTTTTGTCTCTTCCACACATTGGCTTATCCTTCCCTTTTATTTTAATCATATCTCTTTTCTCCTCCCTCTCTTTCCTTCATCTCTGGCTCTGCTGATAGCATACCTCCTCTCCTTCCTCCCCTCTTGCTATAACTTATTGTTTACTTGTCACATTGCCTTCCGTTCGTAACAAAAGAAAAACGTGCATAGGTGGCATAAACATTGAATGTTATATATTTTCTGTTTACCCAAAAAATCCTGCGTGTATTTTCCACGACTTTACATCTCTCTTCACCCAGCCCCTGCATTTTCACGCCCAACCACTAACCCTTGCCTACCACTCATTACCTGTAAGGCCCCCTATCTATCTACCTATTCATAACGTCTCTTTACATTTTTCTTTTGACTCACGCTATTTCGTGACGATGACCTGTCCAGGTGTAGAGGACCAAGAGCGACAAATAAAGTCTTTTCTGTATCGGACTGTGGACACGGAGGGTTTTTTTTCCCACGACCCGGCCTGAATTGAAACTGGTCAAAATTTCCTTTGAAGAATGGTGTGTGCCCAGCGGTCGTATGAAACGAGGGAAGGAAGAACTGAGACGTGAAAAAGAGCAGGAAAGCAAAAAGAGGAAGAAAGTTTTGGGGTTTGTTTTTTTTTTATTCTTACAGGTAGAGCGGAAAGAAGATGAAGTGGACGGAAGAAAGTGTTTAAAGAAAAAAATAAATGGAAAGGTGAAAAACTGAAGACAGATTGGATAATGAAGGAAATGGGGGGTAAAAACAGAGCTGCTGGGGGTAATTTAATAAAAGACGACTTGTAAAACGAACAGAGAAACGGGCTACGAGAGTAGCAAAAAGGAATAAAAATAATAATATTTGGGAACAACATTTAATCAAATACTGCCTGCCTAGATGGGATTAACCGATCTGAATATATTTCTAATTGGGCCCAAGGTTATGCGCTGCTTTTATCAAAACCTCTCGCCATATCGCGCCCATTTGGCTGTGAGGCATGTGCATGGTATACACTTACCACACTGGATGTCCTGATGGGTATATTGGGCTTCGTATATTCATATTCCAGCGTCACTTTACTGGCATGCTACTCTCTCACGTAACAACAACTACAGCGACAATAACCTATAACCTTTACATCTGGTTAGATATTCTCTGGCGATAATTATTACAACTTAAATGTAACATAATTTAATATGCTCAATGCTTTACTAAGAAAGACTTATAACCTTTACATCTGGTTTCAAGTAAAAGATTTGGTAAAGGAATTGTATAAAACAATGAATCAGGAAAACAGATAATAATAATAATAATAATAATAATAATAATAATAATAATAATAATAATAATAATAATCATCTGCAGATTGTAATGTATCAAAATAGAAGGATATTGAATTGGAAATCTCTAAAATGTGGCACAGAAGGACGTCAATAATTCCAGTTGTGGTTGGAGCCCTCGGGTTGATTGTCAAAGGTTCCGATAGACTCAATGAAGGCATTCCTTGTAGCCCATGCCTTAAAGAAAAATAAAAAAAATATATACTCACAAGTACAGCCCACACATTTTTGGGGGTTTTATCTATGTAAAACGTGTGTGATCATAGGTTTTTCTGAAGAAGTGCTCAGTGAAAATTTCATTAAGACATTTCTTACCTTAGATCTCTGGTTGGGACCCGGAAGGAAATGTGTATACAACAGAAATCAAAGGAAATAATAATAATAATAATAATAATAATAATAATAATAATAATAATAATAATAATAATAATAATAATATGAAAACCACGGCTACTTCTCACATCTTACGGGAATATATCTTCATAGAGGGACCAAAATTACATTTTCTCTTTGACTGGACGTTACTTCATCTGTTTGCATTTTCTGATAAAAAAAAATTGTTGTCTCTTGAAGTTTTTGTTTCAGATTTGGGGGCAACTCGTACTACACAAAGCCAAAGGCAAAAAACAGCAACAAAAATAATAGATCATCGAATTCAAGTCAGAAATCGGCTTCACTGTAAAAGACAGTAGAAGAAAGTTTGCCAAACAGTGAATTTCGTTGTTCAATCTGGTCAAAGAAAGTAAAAAGATAACCCCAGAATTTTTCCCGATTCACACTCATACGAGTCTTTTGCAAAAACTATTTGGGGTCGTTCTCTGCGTGCAGGTAACGACTGTCACATTTTTTTTTCCGATAGCGTCATCGGTTTCCTCAAAGATCGAAATCAATTTCATTCTTATTTAATCTGTACACTAGCACAACAGCGAAATCAACTATTTTCACGGAGATTATTTTCTTTTTCCTTACAAGTAAAATGATACTGTCTTGTAGCCGAGATTAGATGACCCGGTTGACTCTCAAAAACGCAAAGGATTTGGGGCTTCATTCTCTTGGATAAATTCTGGATTATTATTATTATTATTTTTATTTCCTTTGATATCTGGCGTTTACACATTTCTTTCCGGGTCCTGCCCAGGGACCTAAGGTTAGAAATGGCATCATTACACATTCCACTGCACAAAAAAATAAAAAATAAAAAAATAAATAATTACATAGATAATGCCCTTCGTAAAGTGTGGGCTGTACTTGTGATAACAATTTTTTGTATCTCTTTGAGGCATGGACTTCCAGGGATCCCTTCAATTTGCCTACTGGAATCTTTTCCAACCAGTCCAAGGGCTCCAACTACAACAGGAATTGTTGATGTTCCCATATGCCACATTTTTTAGATTTCTTTATCATTATTATTATTATTAGTAGTAGTAGTAGTAGTAGTAGTAGCAGTAGTAGTAGTAGTAGTAGTATGAAAAGAAACCAAGAGGCTACAGAAATGTGTAGTAGTATTAGTAGTATTATTAGCAGTATCTATATTCTTGAGCTAATGGTGGAATTTGAAGATCAAGTTGCCTGAAATTTACAAAATTCCATTCATTATTGGATCTGGGCTTTGTCATATGGATGTTTTACATTCTTTGAACATCTTTGCAACGAACTTCTTGACTGATCCTTGTGTTCCAATAAAGATGGATTCAACTGTCAGTTTTTCAATTTTCTAGCGAAGGCGAGATATTTTTCAAGCTTTTCTTTCTTTTTTTTATTGTTTTGTTTTTGTAATCAGGCCATGAAAAATTGAACTCCACTTTAGAAGAAACTAAAGAGGTAATTTATGTGGATTATAGAGACGGTTTCTGAGAATCTCACGGACGGAGTGAGTAAGCAACGAATGAAGTCTTAAGGAAAATGGAAACAAAACACCTCTAATCTAAATGAGAAAGAGAATTGAAATTACACACACACACACACACACACACACAATTAAGAACTTAAATAGGATTAAAAAAATATTTAAATTTATAAATATGTAAATTTATAAATATTTAAATTTATAAATATTTTAATTTATTTTAATTTAAAATACGAACTAAACTCATAAATTGGCACTTCGCTAAGTATAATAAAATATATTTTTTAACCTAGTTTCATTTCTGAATAATTTTGTAATTACCAAAATATTGATGTTCGGTTAAATTTAGATATTTTTAATTTTTAATTTAACTGTGAAATTGAAACTTTATTTGATATATTGATTTCTAAACTAATCTAATCTTAACTTTAATGCACTAATAGATTGTACTTAGGTTATACTGTCACGTTATTTTGAATTACCATATACTTGTATTCTGATTGGTCATCATGGGTTAAGTAACAATGTTTCCCCTACTGAGGGGATTTGGTTTGTTTTTGAACACTTAAAACCCTTTAGTTTACAATCAGCACCATCAATATTATTAAGGGTTGGTTTGTTTAATTTTATAAGTAAGGCTTCCATTATTTTTAGCCTTTTTTGCAAGTGGATGATGCTACAGTTTAACACGCAGATTAACCCTACAACTTTCTAACAATAGCTCAATTAGATCTCATTTAAATATTCATGGAGACCTACCGGACACTATTCGGAATATACTTGTCGACCACACTAATATAATAGCATCATCCACTTGCAAAAAAAGGCTAAAAATAATGGAAGCCTTACTAATAAAAATAAACAAACCAACCCTTAATAATATTAACTTTGAACATGGACATAATATCTTGACCGTGTTTTGAAACAAAAAAAATGAATCACTTTATAAAACACACACAAACTATTTCTAATTCTAACAGTTGAAATATAATCCTTGATAATGGCTAAATGTATAGCCGAAAGCGCTCGGAAAAGAACATTCGGACAATTTTTATATAATTTATCCTCTGAAAAGAAAAACTTTATTAGATCGCACGAGAAATTATATAAAAAACTAAATAAAAGCACCTTGTCAGTCGTTTTTAATGAAATGTGCTTGAAAGAAGGATTGCTGCCTAAATACACAAATATATATATATATATATATATATATATATGGCTCAGGTCTGTTTGATGTGTATGTTAACATACACGCGTAAAGTCATACAAGCGTAGGTGGATGCATGCCTATGTGTGCGAATGTGCTCGTTCTCTTTCCCCACCACCCATGTATATCTGTGCATACGTGTCGGTATTTACCTATAAACACACGCAGATTTGTGTACGACTAAAAAATTTTAAAATCCAAAATAATGGGCCGCATGTGGAGAAATGGTGAGAAAACATTTAAACAACGGGCATCTAGTCAAGCAAACATTTAATTCCCCTCCTGCCGTGATCCTGATGGGCCTTCCGAAGCTAATATCGTGTTCAGCCATTTCTTCCCCACTCTATGAAACACTGGTAATATTGGTATTGTGTATCCGTCTTGACTACCGTGTCCAGGCTAAGTTTGGATAAACCAACCGGACTGTGTTGAGTGGCTTTCCTCTAAGGATTTTTTTCCCTCGGGTGTGTTAAGCGATCGGTCAAACGTGTGTTGAGACAACAAGAATGTCTTTTATATGACGTTTATCACCTCGTCTGTCAACCCGGAAGGCAAACAAACCAACCCTTATGTCCTCCTTGTGTCTTTTCTTTCTTTTGACTCCTTTTTCCTGCGACGATTTAATATTGTTGGTCTGCTCTGTGGGTTCACTTATATTACATTTATATGACACGTTAATGTTTTAAAAGATCCTTGACTGGACATTAGAAGAAAGAAACGCTTCGTTGGAGCCATTCTTCCGACTACTCAGTAAAAATAAACAATATTTAAAAATGTCGATGATTACTTTCTACATAAGTGTCTTGTACTAATGTTAAAATTATTGTGCTCGATAAGTGTTTTAAAAATACATGTATTAGGGTGTTAAAGTAATTATGTATTTCATCGGTATAAATTAAAAATTAACCAACCATGGCAGAAGCCATGTTGAATCGTAGAAAACTGCATCCATAATTAATTTACCGTCTCTTCTATTAGGGTGTTCGGAAAATAATTACCGATTCCACAGCGATGAATTATGAGTTAATCAATAAACTCATAAAATAGGCTGAATCAGAGGAAACTGTCTATGGACTTTGTTTATATCTGAAAGTACGCCTTATATATTCCTTTTCAATGTTTAATTGGGCAGGATTGTAAAGAGGGAATTTGGGTCACCCACGAGCCTTAGCATCAGACTAGAGGTCACAGAGATGCAGTTCAATAGAATAATGGTGAGAATACAATGGACGTTGGATGTGAACAACAAGGTAGTTTTCACGAAAATGGAAACAAAAAGAACACTTGCACTTAAAGTCAGAGACAGTTAAAATTTCTACTACACATAAGGAAGAAAGAGGCCTTAGAAAATTTAACACTTACGAAACATGAGATGCGGGGGAAAACAGTAATTTCCCAAACGAGCTTGTTTAAATGGATGCTAGTACAGGGAGTGATAGTAAATATACAAACATTGAATAGGAAGTTATGGAGATCCATTATCACCTAGCCCTTGAAGGGAGACGGTACATAAAAGTAGATTATAGAGTTTGGAAAGTAATTACGTATTTCACTGCTATGCATTGAGTCAACCAACCAATGCTGAATGGTAGGGAAAAGAAACTAAAATTAGTTTATCATCACCTCTAGCCGGCAATGCGTCAGAGTTTAAATGGGAAAAGAGAATTTGGTTTCCGCATAAGGACCCAACAAAATGCTTTTATTTTTTTTAAGCAGTTATGTCACACTTTCATTTTTGCATTCACTTACGCGCATATACCACTGGGGAAAGTATGAATCCATCTCCTCTCCCCTCAGCTATGGGTTAAATAGTAAAACTTGTATCTGAATTATACTTACAATCCAAAAAGACTTGATAAGCCGTGAAAAAAAATTCAAATCAATCAAAGATGGCTACCGATTACACCTCGTCAAATGCCCAATTGATGAATTTATAAACCGGCAGAGTTTTCCGACATGAAAGACAGAAATCCTTTCATATTAAAGTCGCCTTTCTCAAATGGGATTTTATGCGCCAATCGAAATGCTGGTTTTGTACTGCGGGATTTAATACGGCTTTAGAATAAAAGAAAAAAGATCAGCAGAAACATTGACGCCAATAAATAATGAAAGTTTCTTTAATACTTTT
>OZ038486.1:95565723-95593223 GCA_964036315.1 Acanthosepion esculentum | reverse complement strand
TATCTATTGTCGCACAGAATCATGGGAAGTCTGTTATCATTGTTACCTTTCTCCGACTGTTTGCATGCCTATAGTGATCGTTCTAAGTAGATCACGAGTTTGGATATCATTTAATATAACTGAGATAGCTTTACGACAGTAGAGTGAATCAATAATTTCGTTGAGAAGTCGTCCTCACCTCAGTAATCATTTCTAAGTAATATCGTATTTGGCCGTCTATAAGCTATTAATGTTTAACGTTAGTAAAATTGCGTTTGGTACTTGTTGAAAAATTCATAAAAAAATATACTATTTAGTAATTTGTGTTTCCGTCATTCGTCATTCCGTCATAGGATAACGCGACCACTGAACAGAAATATATATGCATTGAAGAATACCGACAAATACTGTCTGTCTGTCTAGTTATCGAAATATAAACTGAAAGATATGAATAGATAGACGTGTAGATACGAACAGGCTAAAATAGATAGATAGATAAATAGATAGATAGATAGATAGATAGATAAGAACATACTAAGATAGATAGATAGATAGATAGATAGATAGATAGATAGATAGATAAGAACATACTAAGATAGATAGATAGATAAGAACATACTAAGATAGATAGATAGATAGATAGATAGATAGATAGATAGATAAGAACATACTAAGATAGATAGATAAGAACATACTAAGATAGATAGATAGATAGATAGATAGATAGATAGATAAGAACATACTAAGATAGATAGATAGATAGATAGATAGATAGATAGATAGATAGATAGATAGATGTAATGACAGCAGCAAAGTGGTAGAAAATTGACTTCGAGTATCCACCCGATAGATGACCCCTTTTGTGGGAGTTTTACTATTTTTTTCATTAATGTACATCGTTTACAAAACCCAAGGACCTCTTGAGGCATAAGGTTACAGAGTAAAATTAAGAGGGAGAGGTGATGGGGATATGAGGGGAATATAACGGCTGACCGTAGATTTGAACAGATTAAGATTGTAGTGATCGGGAAATCATCCTCTTGGGTGTCGGTTCTACAAAGTAGCAGTTCGTGGGAAGAACTGACCATTTTTTCCAGCCATGGATCGTGTGTCAAAGTTCTACTTGATGTCTGGTTTGAGTTTAAGTCGCAACAGGCGCTCTAGGCACGGGCCTGCCTAACAGGACACCCGTTCATCGCAATAGGTGAAACTTCGGTGTCCTCTCGTCGTTGATGGAACGTCACTAGTTTGAATTTCGAGACATTGAATGTGACCAGCAATTTTTTTACCCACTGAGCTGGGTTAGAGGAGAGATTAACTGCCAGTGTCTGGTCATCAAGAGTTTGGGAGGTGCGCCCATATGCTGATGTATCATCAGCATATATATTCACAAATGATCGGAATATAATCTTAGGCAAATCATTTACTTAAAATAGAAAAAGTTGGGCCGAGAAGCGAGCCATTGGAGACACCTGCGTTGATCGCTTGAGTCTAGGAGGATTGGCTGTTAATAGCTATCTCCAGGGACCCCTTCATTAGGAATGATTTAATAATTAAGAAGACACTTTCAGTGATTCCATAAATCTCTAGATTGTGCAATAACTTTGTATGCCACACCTTGACATATTAGAGCATAATAAAGATTGGAAATGTATTAAATGAAAACGTCTTTAGATCTGACGTAATTTATACCGACTCGACCACAAAGGGCGTCGCCGAGCAAGACCGAATAGTGCTTTATAATCCTTTCCAAGTTCATATCTGCTCAGTTTCGAATCCGAACGTAAACAAAGCCCTTTATAAAGAAGTAATGGATTATTTTATTAATCAGAGAGATTATTCTTTATTTTTAGTGGATACTCATATCTGAGTAGACTGTTTATTTTTTAAACAGTTTATTTATTTATTTATTTTCGTCTACCGGCCTGAATATTCGAGGTTGTGGTTGGTTTCTAGCACTATAGGTTATTTAATGCCTGAATCTAAATATTTTGAACACAATTTTATGGTTTGGTTTGGTTTATTTTGTTTTACGGCATATCAACATTCCAACGGGTTCACTATTTACATTATTCGGACTATTGTCCTCATCTTTGTCGCCATATTTATTACAACGTTTTGGCCGTTGTACGCTCCGGCCTTCTTCAGGTGGTTCGAACTGAACCCTTAATTTCGCTCACTGGCGTAGACTGTTCTTGTTCCACGTGCCATGTTTTAATGGATGTTAGTTATTAGTTATCTCCTGTTACTTCTCCTCTGAATGTTCTCCACTGCCTTAACCTCTCACTGGATCTAACTAACGCCTTTATCCACTGTGCCATGTGTCCTTGAGTTCGACATTTCAACCACCTGAAGAAGGCCGGAGCGTACAAAGGCTGAAACGTTGTAATAAATATGGCGACAAAGATGAGGACAATAGTCCGAATAATGTAAATAGTGTACATAATACCTCATCTCAGAAATATAGACAGATACCCCAATGGGTTATTTAATGCCGACAAAATGTTTAGGATAGGTTCGTATGAATAGAATGTCTATTAATATTTCTCTTTTCTTCAAAAGATTATTGCAGGTATTTTTACTATAAAAATCTATTTTATAGTTCCATAGTGTTTTGCCCCTAGTTTGGGATTAACTATTTGCCCATAGCCGGGACCCTAACAGGTGCTACCACCCCGGGTCAGGGTGCACGTGAGAACAACAGCAATTAAGAGGTGGTTCCACGCTACTCAAAACCTCCTGATAAGACGCCTTGCTGTCGGATGTTGTTTATCGTCGTACTTAAGATGCTGAATATTCGAGAAATTTTATTAAAGAAAAAATGTTGTTACGAAACTGAGCACATGGAATCTGGAAAGGATTATGCTTATGAGGCATTATTCGGTCATGCTAGACTGGCGACGCCCTTCGTGGCCGAGTCAGTCTTAAGCAATGTGTTAGGTGTGTAAATGTTTCCAGCAGTTTTTATTCTAAAAATATTTTTCTACTCTGTATACAGTCTTTAGTTTTCCGTTTAGGTCTCATGTAAGTAACAAGAGGAATGAACGCCATCTCTGTAACCACTAGAGCACAACCAAATATTTTACCCGAGTCAAACACTTAAGGCCAAACTTCCTCGGATTTGTTGAAATTTGTCTTTCATGATTTGTTTCTCATCTACATGACACAAAATGATAGATTATAAATAGTGTGCTTCTATTTCGACGCCAATTTCAACAAAGAGAATTAACTGCAGAGTAACGTCGAAAGCTTAAAGGGCAGGGTAGGGCAGGATAGGGCAGGTTATTTGAGAGGTAAGCACGAAAAATAAAGAGAGGGAGATAGAAAGAAAAAAAAAGAAAAATATTTCCGTTGATTACAGAACCTGGAATCAACGACTCACGGTGAAAAGAAAAGCAAAATGGCGGTGAAGTAGGGGACCAAAACAGCCGGCGGGCTTAAACCCTTAAATGTCGTGTTTTTATGGGGGTCGATATACGAGCGAATAATAGACTCCTGGATGAATAACTTCTGATCATAAATACAGTAAAAAAGTAGCATAACAAAACACCTCTTTTATTCCAGTGAAAAATGAAGAAAAGGATATTTATGGCTTACAATTTCCTTCCGTCCCCCATTCACTCACTAACTCTCTCTTTCTCTCTCTCTCTCTCTCTCTCTCTCTCTCTTGCTTACAATTTCCTTTCGTCCCCCTCTCTCACTGTATCTTTCTCTTTCGCTCTCTCTCTCGCTCTCTTACAATCTCTCTCTTTCTCACTCTATTTCACTCTCTCTGTCTTTCTCTCTATATCTGTCTTTCTCTCTATATCTGTCTTTCTCTCTCTCTCTCTCTCTCTCTCTTGCTTACAATTGCCTTTCGTCCCCCTCTCTCACTGTCTCTTTCTCTTTCGCTCTCTCTCTCTCTCTTTCGCTCTCTCTCTCTCTCTCTCGCTCTCTTACACTCGCTTTCTCACTGTATTTCACTCTCTCTGTCTTTCTCTATATATCTGTCTTTTTCTCTCTCTCTCTTTATTTCTCTCTCTTTCTCTGGCTTACAATTTCCTTCCGTCCTCTCTCTCTCTCTCTCTCTCTCTCTCTCTCTGTCACTTTCTCTATTTCCCTTTCTTTCTCTCTCTCGCGCTTTCTTTATGGCTTACAATTTCCTTCCATCCCCCTCACTCTGTCTTTCTCTACCTTTCTCCTATTCTTTCTCTCTCGCTCTGTCTTTCTCTCTGTGTGTCTTTCTCGCTGTCTTTCTTTCTCTCTGTCTCTCTGTCTCTCTGTCTGTCTCTCTCTCTCTCTCTCTCTCTGTCTCTCTCTCTCTCTCTCTCTCTCTCTTTATTTCTCTTTCGTGGGGTCTTTTTCTTCTATTCATTCTATTTTTTTCTTTTTATTCACTTATCTTTTTTTTCTTCTTTTTTTATTCCTTTTGAAGATTTTCCCTTACAACATTTATTCTTAAATTTTTTCTTTCTTTCTCGCCCTCTCTCTGTCTTTCTTTTCTTCTTTCTTTCTTTTTTCTTTTCCTTTTTAATTATTTTCTTTCTTTGCCAACCTTTTCTTTACAACTTTTTATTCTTACATTTTCTCTTTCTCTCTCAGTCTCTTTCTATTCTCTCTCTCTCTCCTTTTCCCTTTCTTTTTAGTTTCCTTCTGTCCTTCTTTCTTCCTTCTTTTCTTTCTTTTTCAAAGTTTTTCCCACATAACTTTCTTTTACTCTTTCATTTATTTACTCTCCCTATTCCTCCTCATTTTTTCCTTTCATTCACTTTCTTTCTTTCTTTCTTTTCCAAAATTTCCGCTTTCAATTTTCTTTTATTCTTTCATTTCATTTTCTCTCCTTCTCTTTCCCAAATTTATCCTTTCCTTTTTTCCTTTTTTCTTTCTTTCTTTTCCTTCCACCTTCCATCCCATCTTTCTTTTCCCACGACTTTCTTTTATAACTTGCTTTTATTTTCTGCTTTCTTCTTTCCTTTGGTGGTGGTGATGATGATGATGATGATGATGATGATGGTGGTGGTGGTGGTAGTGGTGGTGGTGGTGGTGGTGGTGGTGATGATGATGATGATGATGATGATGATGATGATGATGATGATGATTTAGATACACGCATTATTTGTGTTAATAGTAGAAAAGCTAAGAATGATAAAAAAAAAAAGCCAATGATAGTGACATCAAGAAAATCCTGTTCATCCGTTTCATGAGAAACAACGTTTGAATTGGGAACCTGGTAAGCAGGATCTGGAAACCTCGTGCCGTTAGAGGTGACGTCATGATATTTCTTTCGGTAAATCGGTAAATTCAGTTCTCCGTAAATAGCTTAACATAATTTACGGAGAACTGAGACCAATCCCTCTTAAGCTGAAACAAAAACGATTACAGTTTGATTACAGTTTGCCTGCCACTGCCACCGAGCGGACAGAGAAATCGTCTCATGCTTAATCCTATGGCATCCTTCTGGAAGTGTCTTCTCACAAAAATTGACTTTTCCCAGACACCATAGCTCGGGACTCAGGGTTGGACATTGGGGATCTGAAGGCAGCAATACAGGAACAAACAGTATGGAAATGGACTATCAATGGAGTTCCAACCAACATAGGCAGGTCGAAGAGTGGTGATGATGGAGAAAATCTTAAGGAAAACTTCGCAATCTACGACACAAAAGTATGTTTTTATTATTAACAAGGGTAAACAGAGAAATAAACACTCAGTAAGAAAAACCTACATTTACAAAGTAAACGACTTGTGAAATAAATTCTCTCAAAAGGCAAATCAAGAAAACAGATGATTACACATGTAAGCAAAATATTCATTTACTTTTAGGTACTTGGTAAAGAAACGTATCAAGAATCAAATCTGGAAAGACGGTGATTATAACACAGGCCTACAAACATCTTACTTTAATTCAGATACAAAGTTGATAATGGTATGTATCAAACAGCAAATCTGGAAAACAGTAGAGGATAACACAGGTCGACAAAAATCTTACTTTGCCTCTGGTAAAATAATTGGTAAAGTATTGTATCTGTTATGATCCAATATTCTCGCACCACGGTTATGGTCCAAGGTAGCACCAAGAAAGAACAACACGAACACAAAAGTAGTAAATAACAAAGATATATTACAACAGAAATATAATACAAGAAGTTGAAGGGTTAGTATTAACTGTCAGTCTGGTTTAGAGTGAACTAATGTCTCGACTCGTTAGGTCTCAACTCATTCCTCTTTTCTCTCTCTCTCCCCGAGAGGCGCAGTATTTGTAGAGTCAGGAAGAGTCCATTCTCGTTATAGGTAAGTTCCCATAACAGTATCAAACAGCAAATCTGAAAAACGGGTGATAATAACACAAGTCAAGAAAAGTAGTCATTTACTGTCGGTAAAAGACTTGAAAAACGATTGTATCAAAGAGCAAATCAGGAAAGCAAGAGATGATAACAGAGGTCGACAAAATATTCCTTTTCTTAAAGTGAAAGACTTGGTTAAGGACTGTATTAGACAGCAAATCAAATACACATAAGATGATAACACAAGCCTAAAAACATCTTTAATTCATGTAAAAGACTTAGTAATGAAATATATCATAGAGCAAATGTGTAAAAAGGTGATAATATTACAGATCAACAAAAATATTTATTTACTTCATGCAAAAGTCTTGGTAAAGAATCGTATTTGTTGTGGCCTTGTTAGGGCCAGAAATAAAGACACGAGAGAGGAATTAAGTTAAACAAATATATTAACAGAAAAACAGTAATACAAATGAGTGCTACAGCAAGAATATTCGGTCCGACTATCAGAGCTGACTGTTGGAAACTACCCTCCTCGAAAAGGCAGTACCTGCTCCTATTTATAGCTGGGAGAGACCATGCGTAAATTACCATAACATATATATATATATATATATATATATATATATATATATATATATATATATATATATTTATATATATATATATATAGTTCTTAGATATGTTATATTATGGCTACAAGAGCTTAATCTCAGGGATAAATGTATATGTAAACATATAAAATATAAAAGTTGACAGTGAAGTCAATAAGTGGTGATAATCTGTTTCATGCTTATACGCAGTATTAGGACATCCATATATATATATATATATATATATATATATATATATATATATATATATATATATATATATATATATATATATATATAAGAAAAAACAAAAGGAAACCTTATTTTAGCCGACGGACTTCATCAATATGAGGATTTTATATTTAGCAGCCAGAATTTATAAACAAAAGTAAAAATATTAGATTTTCAAAATTGTTAAAGTTAATCATTAGGTTAACTGAAAAGCCTAAGTAAATTACGGAAGATGCTAAGTGACTTAATTTAATGTATAATAAACGAAAGTAAGTAAATTATGTTGAAGTTTTTATAGATTATTTTACATATATCTGAAATTCTTACATAATATATATATATATATATATATATATATATATATATATATATATATATATATATATATATATATTGTTGTGGCCTTGTTAGGGTCAGAAATAAAGACACAAGAAATGAAATGATTTAAAGAAATATATTAACAGAAAAACAGTAATAGTAACGAGAGTGTTACAGCACAAATATTCGGTCCGACTATCAGAGCTGACTGCTGGAAACTTCCCTCCTCTAAAAGGCAGTACCTGCTCCTATTTGTAGCTGGGAGAGACCATGCGTGCATGGGGAAATTACTATAACAGTATTTAACAGCAAATCAGGAGAAACTGGTGATGGATGTACATCTTCCTTAAATTCAGGTAAAAGTCTTCATAATGGAATATATCAAAGTGTAAATCTGGGAAACAAGAGATAATAACACAGGATAAGAATAATCATTTACTACTGGTAGAGTATTGTATCAAGCATTAAATCAAAAAACGGGTGATGATAAACACGGACCAACAAAAATATTGATTTACATGATAATAGACATGGTGAAAGATTGTATGAAACAGCAAATCGCGAAAACAGGGGAGATTAACACAGGCCGACAAACATCTTCCTTTAATTCAGGTAAAAACTTGGGAACGGAATGTATCAAAGAGAAAATCAAGAAACAGGTGTTAATTGCACAGGTCACCAAATATATTTGCTTCTGGTAAAAGATTTGGTAAAGCATTGTGTCTAAAAACAAATCAGCACGTGATGATAAGACAGGCGAAACGAAATCGAACTTTACTTCAGGCCAAAGAATTTTATCATAGAGCTCATCTGAAAACAGGAGATAATAACACGTGTCAAGAAAAAATATTCTTTTACTCCTGGTACGAATCTTTGTAAAGTATTGTCTCAAACAGCAAATCAGGAAAACAAGAGATGACACAGATCAACCAAATATTCATGTACATCAGGTTAAAGACATTTTAAATAATATATCTACATATTCCCTGTAAAGAATTATAAGAAATTAAATTCTACATATTTTTAATATGCTCAATGCTTTAAAATAAAAGCCTACCTTTACCTCTGGTTTGATATTCTCTGGTAAGAAGTACTAGAACTTAAATGTGACATAATTTAATATCCTCAATACTTTAGTAAGACAAAACAATAACCTTTACCTCTGGTTTGATATTCTCTGGTAAGAAGTACTAGAACTTAAATGTGACATAATTTAATATCCTCAATACTTTAGTAAGACAAAACTATAACCTTTACCTCTGGTTTGATATTCTCTGGTAAGAAGTACTAGAACTTAAATGTGACATAATTTAATATCCTCAATACTTTAGTAAGACAAAACTATAACCTTTACCTCTGGTTTGATATTCTCTGGTAAGAAGTACTAGAACTTAAATGTGACATAATTTAATATCCTCAATACTTTAGTAAGACAAAACTATAACCTTTACCTCTAGTTTGATATTCTCTGGTAAGAAGTACTAGAACTTAAATGTGACATAATTTAATATCCTCAATACTTTAGTAAGACAAAACTATAACCTTTACCTCTGGTTTGATATTCTCTGGTAAGAAGTACTAGAACTTAAATGTGACATAATTTAATATCCTCAATATAGTTAGTAAGAAAAACCTATAACCTTTACCTCTGGTTATATATTCTCTGGCGAGAATTATTACAACTTAAATGTACATTAATTTAACATGATCAATGCTTTACTAAGAAAGATTTATAACCTTTACATCTGGTTTCAAGTAAAAGATTTGTTAAAGGAATTGTATAAAACAATGAATCAGGAAAACAGATAATAATAATAATAATAATAATAATAATAATAATAATAATAATAATAATAATAATAATAATAATAACAACAACAACAATATGTACAGGAAGATCAATCTCTGAACTTCTTTGACGTGCCATGTCACTTTAGGACGTTTGTGGTCATGGCTCTCCACAATTTGAAACTCTTTGTAAATTTTTTTTTGTTAGCGATGAAGTACTAGTATAAATGGATGTCGTACAGTTGAGGCATTACAACCAGAACAGGATCATAAAGAAGGAAAAGAAAAAGGATTTACAGAGCTAAATGGCGGGGTAGAAAGATTATGCTGCTTCAGTGTTTTAAAAAAGACAGCCTGCTTACCTTTAAAAAGAGTGAACATAAGATATTTGTGCCATATAAAAGGAACAGGATACAGGTGACAATGAAAGCATAAAAATCTCTTTACATGCTATGTCTCCTCAGAACTTACGTTGTCATGGCCCTTCACAGCTTTCTATTCTCTTAATATGTGTAAACTCTGTTTTGCTATGATTGTCTTATGGGAATAACATTTTTTCGTTGCCTTTTCCGCGGTTTGTTATTCGGATTTATCCTTGTCTGGTTGACACCCAAGGGTGTCCTGCTATTTAAACGTCAGTTAGGGAGGAAGTAGATTCATGCCTTTTCTGAGTACAAAGTGAGCACCAACTGACTCAGCTAGAATTTGAATGAACTAACCAAAAAGAAAAAAAACGAGAACAAGAAAGTATAAATAAATATCAAAATAATAAGGAGTTTCTTCTTATCTGTTTTTTTTTTTTTCTTCTCTTACACTTTTCTTTCTGATTCTTTTTTTCCTTTTGGTTGACTGAATCTTTAAGGGCATATTGAGGCGAACAGGAATGTTATATGGTGTATGATTGTGGCTAAAAATCTGTCTATTTTGCTATCATTACACGCCAGACAAGGGCACTAATGATTTGTTTATTTAGCGCGTTCGGTTTCACTTTAGTGCTTTTCCCCTGACTGTGTAGTCAGTGTCCGAACACCTTCTTCATTGCTTTTCACTAGACTACCTGCAGACTAAATCAATCAACCTTTCTTGGTCTTCATTTTAAACCACCCTCCCCTCATTCCTCTTGTTACGCGCAATACGTTAGATCTAAGTAAGTGATGTTCATTATCACGCGTTACTATTAAGATTAATACTTCAAAAATTTAAATACAAGTGCTAGTTTGATGAAAATCGTTGCTACACATTCATCGAGAATGAATATGTAGGTGAGTTGCTTTCATTCGATTATTTTTTATTTTATTTCTCGATTTTGTATTTAAGTTTTTTATATCTTTCTTGTTTAAATAACGTTCAAGCCGGCTTATTCTTCGGCCATTCCAAATAAAATTTTATCAAGAGCTGAATATATTACTCAGAGGTGAATTATTCAAATAATTTTTGAATATTCGTAAATAATTTTTAAATTAAAAATGTGACTTTTGATACTGTGATCAATATGTTTTTTAAAAATACACGACGTCGTCTATTAAATACTAACAAATAACCCCATATTTTGTTAGAAATACAAAACGATATTTGTTAAATATTAGCAAATTATCCCTAAATCCCAAATTGAAATCAATTTTGGGCAAACATGGACTTTCGTGCCCTCTCAAAAAACGGAGTGTCAAAAGGACGGGTTTTTCCCTTGACACCGCTATTATTTTAACTACCTTCACTCCTCAGCGATGTTTATTGCGTTAAAAAAGCGATGACTAAAATTGTAATAGAACCTAAATATACGATGAAAATGAATTTATACATTTTCTTTTATCTTTAGAATCAGCAACAAAAATAATAAACACTATTTATTTATTAGATTGTTTATTTATACTGTTTATTCAGATAGTTGACAAAACATGAGCGAATTGCCAATCGATTCGAACTTTATAATATTGTAAATAAGGAATTCCTTATGGTTGGTTCAGATATTTTAATAATTTAGTAAATGTTTATAAATTTATGAATAAAAAATTGTTTTCATACTTATTTCTTTATAAATTGATAAATGATAAATATTGTATTAGTCCTAACTGAATTAGTTTCTAGAATGTTGTAAATATAAAATTATTCTTGTAAATTTTGGCGGGAGAATTTTTATTATTTTTTATTTTAAATAAAGTTTTACTGTTACTGTTTTATTTTATTTATAATTTTCATCATTATTATTATTATTGTTGTTGTTGTTGTTACCCAGAAAAGGTTACTGAATGAAGAATAACCAAAACGGAGGTTGGAAATGAAATGGTAATCTTTATAATATCAACAAAATGCAATACTCGCCAGCGGCGTAAAGTAGGTTAACCACAGCTAGTGGTGGACTACTTAGACAGCATGTTACCCACACTTACAATAGTGTTCAATGTATTTATGGGGATTGGGACATACCCATTAGTGTTCATAGGCACGGTATATAACAATATTATATTTTTAATTTCTATTCATTTACAATAATAATGTTAAGAAGTTAAAATAAAATCTTTGCAGGGTGCAAGCACGGTGGTAGATGTTTTCCCAATATTCATTAACTCCCTTAGTCTGGCTAACTTAATTTTTAACACCCACTCAAAAACTACGTTTTATTATTGGGCCATTTTCTCAGGTGTCTTTATAATTGAATTAATAATTATATTATGCGAATGTTGTAAAGGGTTTTTTGGGTTTTTTTTTTTTTTTTGTAAACTTAGGTTAAAATCTGATTGACTAGAAAATACAAATCAACTCTAAAGGATGGAAAAATCAACTAAAATTATCTCCCCTTTGTTTGTCACTCTCTAGCAATGTAGACTGATTTGTTTAACGCACGTATTTCCGAACAACCGGAGCTTAGTTGTTAAAGAACTGGCACTAGAATAATTTCGTCTAACAATAGTGAGTGTCGAGCAGTCAATAAACAAACTGATATCAAATAAGAGAGTTGCCTTCCCGCTCCTGGCTGAGCCGCTTTCCATTATGCGTCAAGCTTAAACATGGATTCGCGCAACGTGATATCCGTAATGCGAGCTCCATAAATGTTGACGACAGACTACCAAACTCTCTTAATCCAGCCTCGAAGACCTCGTGACTGTCGAGATCACCGCTTTCTGATAAACAACTACAAATGCGCGTATTGATCAAAACCTATTTACTTTAATGTTCCCAGTTTATCTCTCCTTTTGTTTGCATCTATGAATAATATTTACGTTTAACACTGCACCAAAATATTACGATTGTTTCATATATTCACCAGCTGAAAATCAGTTTGATTATTGCTTGTATTAAGAAACAGGAAAATTTCGTTATAAACAAAGAAAAAAGCACTGAGCTGCTATATAATATCAATTCTCCTAGATATTTTTTTACTTGGATTTAACCAAAGCAAGGCAGTAAAGCCACTAAGACACATAAAGTTACTGGATGTGAAAGAATTAGAAAGCAGAAACATTACTAATGAACAAGACCAAAAGATGAGTAGTCAGGAAGACAATAGATAACGATTGACATTGCATTTAAATTTTTGATGATTAAATGTTAATAAGTACTAATAGGAATATATACTTGAAAAACAAGGTGGATAAAATAAGTAAGGGTTTATTGTAAAAAAACAGTACAATAAGAATAAAGGTAACAGTTATGCACAAGGTCGTCGCCAATCAATCCAGTAGTGAGTGCTGCTATTGGGAGGTCGGTAGTTTTCGCGTAAGTCTGAGTCGTACTCAACAGATCCCAGCTAGTATAGCCACCACCACCACGAGGGTTACATGTGTCACAAGGCCGGGTTTAACGTGGGTTTTCCGAGCCCGTAGGCTCGACCAAACATATTCCCTACCAGTCTACCTCCCCGAACGAGACTCTAGCCTTCGGCGGAGCCTCGTCCGGGTTCCTCTCTGCCCGAAGGCAGAGAGTTTGACTGTCTAGCTGGAACAGATGCCAGCTAGTCTCTCTAGTCCGTTGACTTAAAGATACTTATAGGTGGTTACTACCTATAGTTTAGTCACTCATGGGGGTGACAGGTTATTCCGTTACATCATTAAAGTTAACTGAAAAGCATGGAGCTGAAAGAGGCTTCCACAAGTGAGGAGTGTGAGAAAAGAAATTGTTAGCATAGAACGTACGGTTACATCTAACCAATTCAACTGTGAATTGATGAGACTTTGTTGCCAATCTAGTACTGCGCTTAAATTCGTAAGTTTTAGGTGCCATAGCGAAGAACTAATCTGTATAGAAAGTAAAGGGTGTTCCAATAAATTGGACCAATTTTAAATGTTAATTAAGTTTAAGGGTCTAATTAATTTTTTTCTTTTTCTTTCAGATTTGGCGGACATTTGGACGATATTATTTTTTACACATAATTGCCATGACTTAAATAACATGATCCAATAGAGGAATAAATAAATTTTCACCAATAACATATTATTTACTGTTGACTTTGATCCGTCTTAATGAAACACCCTTATATATAATCCGTCTTAATGAAACACCCTTTATTTATAGAAACAATTTCATCACAGATGAAGAGACTTGAAGCAACAGAAATACGTTTCAATACACGTATACCGAGAATACCATGGACCGAACATGGACATAACGGTGAAGTTTTAAGTAAAATAACTATCTGGGAAGACAACGGAATATATGCTAGAAATCCAAAGGCACACTGAAATAGGAAATGATGCCTTCTAAAATCTAAACAAAGTATTAAGAAACAGATAAAGGTTGTTAGACACAAAGAAAAGAGGGTTGAAAGGTTATGTATATCAATGTTGCTGCATGGCAGTGAATACCTGGCAATATCCTGACTGTTGAAGAGAAGACTTGAGGCAACAGAGATGTGGTTCTAGAGAAGGATGCTGGGAATAACATGGGTAGGACATATGAGAAACTAAGAAATTTAAGGAAAATGGGAACCTAAATCACTCTTGGTGGGGGAGAAAAAAGAGGAAAGATGAATTAGAGAATTTGACATTCACGTGACATATTGAAGGCAAGAGGAACAAAGGGAAACAGTGACTAACACTCCTAACAAGCTCGTGTAAACGATTAGCAGAACAGGGAGTAATGGCGACAAGATAAACCTTACTAAGAGCTACAAAGAATAGGAAGTTGTGGAGGGACATGATCACTCATGGCATGAAGGAAGATAGAACATAGAAGAAGATAATCACTTTCTGGTGAGCATCTAGCGGTTTAGTGTGTGACAAGCTTGTTTCACGGATCAATCAGTGTTTCTCTGTCTTGTGGCTTTATACTGCTTTTATATGTTAAATCCTTTCCGGATGTGTGCGGACATGGCTCTCCGGATCATCCTCTCTTTGTAGCTTTAAGTAACATTTGTTACCCCTTACAACACCCTATTTTCTTTATTCTACCATCCATCCAATCAAATAGGTTTACTCAGTATTTCTCCCTGTTACATTTACATTCAATATGTTTCGTGAGTGTTAAATTCTCCAGCCTTCTTTCGTCGCAGAAGGGAATAGGAATGTAAAATGTAAGCCGAAAGACAAATGGAATTGTTAGAATTTGCAAAGCCCGTAATGTAAACAATCTGGTATATCGTTTTCATTCAGGAAAGTCAACAACAAAGAGAATTCTTTGTCGTCAAGGACAGAAATAATTTATAAACACAAAGCTTGTTATCGGCAAAAAATATTGTTTTGAATAAGTAACCGATGTCGTCAGGATATATAAAGCAATGATAAACAAAGTTTGTTGTTCAAGAATGTATTGTTTCGCATAACCGATCGCTTTGTTTGAAGGTCAGTGTCGTTTCTCCAAAATTGGAGAAAATAATTAATTGATATGAAAATTGATGAGTCCTGAGGTGCGGTGGGAGTCGAACGGAATATGTATATACAGAGTGTTTAAGTGACCCAGGAGATGGAGCACGAGACGGCAAGCGACGCAGACTATACAGCAGCGGACGAAGAAGTTGCTGAACCCCACGTGACCTGCTGCCGACTGAATTCCCCACCGACCACTTTCTTTGTTGATTGAACCCGCCCCAAGTTCTAGAAGAAAAAGATAAAGTGTCAAGATAGAGAGTTTAATGGGAATAGTTAATTTTGTTGCATCAAAAACTATATGAACTAATTGAAAATTAACCTGTCGACCTATTTTGTTATGTTATTTTTATTTTCGCTAGCGGAAGCGTTCTTTGTCCTTTTGTAGCATATATGTAACTCTCAAGTACGGACGAAATTCGATCTTCACTGCTGTGTGATCTAGGAACATAACGTGGGACAGATGCAGATGAAGGAACGAAGTGGAAAACAAATGACTATCAGTTGACCGACGGCAATACTGACCGACGTGGGAACAACCCAGGATGAAGCCGGACCGACCGTGGTATATTTGTAATCGTTATCAGTATTTTCCTTGTAATTCATATTTATTCTAAAATTTTCTAGTTACTCATATGTCCTGTTATTCATAGACAAGGTAATAAAAAGAAAGCAACTAGAAAAATACTATTAGATATCAACTGAAAGAAGGTTGAATTTCTGGTCTTCTGTAAAAGTACTTTTATGTATCGTATCCCTACAATGAGGGTCACAGGGTAAAGAGACACCACTCCAAGCAAGCTGATGATGCCGCCGAGACGCAAGGTGCCACTGGAAGTGAGAAAAAAAAGAAAAAGATTTTAGATGGAACCGGAAACCCAATTTTAAACAGAAAACAAGGGATAAATTCTACTCCTGCTCAGAATACCAGGGAGTAGTGTGAACCGGGCGATAGACAAACCTATTTATTTATTGAGAAAAGTGAATAGTAAATAACATTTCTGAGCTTAGGCGGAGTCATCAGAAGTATAGAGTTGAAGTAGACTTTAGAAGGAACCTGAAACTCAGTCCTAAACAGAAAACAAAGGCATGGCTCTCCACAGCGACCTATCCCTTTTTTTCAGTTTTTCACCCTTTGCTAAGGTTGTTTCGCCATTCATTCACAAAAGGTTTTCACGTAAGTGACTCGCTGTCTCCCCCTACCTCTCTTGCCCTCAATATGCTCCCCATTAAGTTTTATAAGTACTCTGTCTTCATTATACCCAAGGAATTACAGCTGTCTTTTCCTGATTCTGAGTAGAAGTGTTCTTTCCGTGGCCATTTGCTATTTTCTTTAAGACAAAGCGTAAATTAACCATCTACATTTTGATTAATAGAGAGCATCGCAGAATTAGACTGCCTGAAGTAAGTCTCTCTCTATGTAAATGTTGTCACAACCTACATTATCTAGTTCTACCAGCTCAGACCTTTAAAGACCACCCACAATGCACCACTAACCCGTATATATAAATAGCCGAGAAAAAAACAGCACTCGTGGTCTGACGATTGCATCTAGCATGAAACAGACTGTCGCCTCTAAGTGTTGACTTCTATGTTCACTTTTATATATATATATATATATATATATATATATATATATATATATATATATATATATATATATGTATATATATATGTATGTATGTATATATATATATATATATATATATATATATATATATATATATATATATATATATATATATGTAGAGAGAAAGAGAATGATACTGAGTCAGAGAATGAGTCAGTGAGAGATTTGAAATAATTAAGAATAGTGGATTATATGATATGGTTTGGAAAGTCAAACTATGATAAATAAAATAGATAAAAGTGTTTTTCGTATTCATTCATCTGTGAACAGGACACCGAGCAGCTCCTCATAGATGGCTAATACAAAACTAGTAAATCTGAGTTGAATTCTTATTTATTATTATTATTATTATTATTATTATTATTATTATTATTATTATTATTATTATTATTATTCATGCAGTTGATTTGGCAAAAAGCATTAAAAATGGATACACTTGCCAATTTTATCCTTAGTTTGGGTCTTTCCTCTCTTACAACATCCAATAATTGGCATGTGATGAATTCAGGTTTTGTTTTGTTTTTGTTTTTTGTTTTTTGGGTTTTTTGTTGTTTTTTTGTTCTATGACACAGGGTTGTCATATTTGATGCGATGATTTACGTCATGAAATCTGAGTTGTCTTTTTGTTTCACGTGTACTGAAACACTAACTCACACACACATACACCTACATATATATATATATATATATATATATATATATATATATATATATATATTTATATAGTGATATTTTATGTTTTATTATTGTTATTGCTACTCGGTGAGACAGGTTTGTTTTAAAGCCCTTATTAAGTTCTAAGCTCCCTAGGAAAATTTTGCATCTACAATTATGAATGTTACCAAACTCTAAACAACTGTAAAAAATGTATATGGGATTTTAAAAAGAAAAATATATGATATACAAGGTTTTAAAATAGTGAATGTATTTTTACGATTATCTTAGCTCTTTCTCTTACATCTATAACATTTATATCAATCTGTCACGTAAATCCTGTGTAGTTCTCTTGTCTTTTTTTACTTTTTACTCATTCCCTGTTCTGTCATCCATTTACACAAGCTTGTTACGTCATTTACTCACTGTTTTCCTCTGCCTCCCTTATCTTCAATATGAGTGTCCAGTTTTCTAATCCTTCTTTTCTCATTATATGTTTGTGTTGTAATGGAATATCCCACACTCCCTGTCGCCTATGCGGACTGACTATATCAGTAGCTATATATAGCGAGCACAACATATACCTGGGGGCTTGCTTCGGCAATTACTAGCCTGCCACCCGATTCCCTGTCTTTCAGTAGTGTATTCTCTTTTGCAATAAACCTCTCTTCTTTCACCTACACGCGTGTTGTTGTTCTTTCACTCGAGTACCACCTTTGTCTGTTTGTAAACTCTTTAATGATACAACAGTTTGGGAAATCTGAAATGTCTCTTTCTAATTCTAAGTATTAATGTACTTTTTTCATGAAAAAATACCACAAAAATACTAAAAAATATGTTTCAGCTTTAAATAACCTCGAAAAGGTTGATAAACCGTGAAAAACATTTAAAAACTTATAAAATCATTCTATTAAGACAATTTTTCAGAAAAATATACCTCCGAAATCCAGTAGCTGTTATCCCTGTTTCCAGTTTTGATGGAGGTTTCCTTCCTAACCTTTTGTCTGAAGTAGTGTGGAACGTCAACATCTTGATTATAACATTATTCCCTTTTCGAGTAACATGTGATATCCGTTTTGTTTGTTGCTGTTGTTGAAAGTTCTCAAGTGATGTCGTTTTTGTTATTTAGTTCAGTTCTTTGTTTATGATTGTGTAGCGCCAGTCCACAAGGTTCGCAGAAGGATGTTTTCCGCCAAGACCTACAGTCTTTACTTGCTTATAACCATTTTTAACCATTGATCTTAGAGACCGGTTGTATACAGTTGAGAGTCTAAATAAATCTGAACGGATTTGGAGCCATGTATTAAATCCATATGAAAGTTTTTTATCTGAATAGTCGATTTAAAAACATGAGTTGAGTTTTCAAGTTAATGTTTTAATTTTGTAGCCATTTGGGCTGTTGTGTGAAACTAACTCTAGTGCAACCCATTCTATGTTCAATTTCCTTTTTTTCTATACTGAATTTGTTATAACGGATCTATACATAAAGGTATTTGACGTGTTTAATATTTAGTAAAACCACATACTGATTCTTCTTAGGAAACCAGGGTACATGTCATTACTGCTTTCATTACAACAGATTTCAATAGATCATAATTTATGTTTTAGACAGGTTTATCTTGAGTTCTATTTCTTGGAACACTTGGTAGGTGATGTTGATTTTCTGTTCAATCTTGTTCTTATCCTTAATATGAATACATATGTCGTCATCATACCGAACCCCCCCCCCAGACACACACCTCATCATCAGTTTACTGGGCTCGGTAACGAAAGTACGATTGGTTTGGTTTGATTTGGTTTGGTTTGGTTTACGGCATATCAACCTCAATGGGTTATTTAATGCCGACAAAATTTTTATTGCTGGTAATATGTTTTTCTTCAAAAATCTATTTCTGGGAATATTTTTCCTTGAAGAAATCTATAGATGGCCATATTTTTTTTCAAAGAATATACAACTGTTTGTATTGCTTTAAGTCTCTTCTTCATCTTTGAGATTGCCCAGCATTCACTGCTATATAAAAGATTAGATATCAGTTCAATGTGTAAAAAGTATCTGGGTATGATGTTGTTATTCAGAAATTTTATAAAGTGATTATCCAGAGACAAAATAAGGAAAGAGGGCTTGGAAAATATGACACTCGCGGGACATGTAGAAGGCAAGAGTGGTTGAAGGAAATATCGAATAAGCTAATGATCCTATGGAAATGGGTGCCAGAAGAAGGACTAGGAGTGAATTAAAGGGGGAAACCGACAACTTCCTATCCGTTGTAGCTTCTAGCTATAAGGGATAGGAAGTTGTGGACAAGCATGATCGCGCATGCCCTGAAGCGACGATACATAAAAAAGAATCAGCATCAAGACAGAAGATTTAAACTCTCTCTCTCTCTTTCTCTTTCTCTTTCACTTTCTTTCTCTTTCTCTCTTTTCTCTCTCTCGCTGTTTCTCTCTCTCGCTCTTTCTTTCTCTATTTCTTCTTTCTCTATTTTTCTTTTTCTCTCTTTCTTTCTCTTTTTCTCTGTCTGTCTTTCTTTCTCTCTCTCTGCTTCTTTCTTTCTCTCTCATTCTGTTTTTCCTTCTCTCTCTTTCTCTCTCTCTCTCTCTCTCTCTCTCTCTCTCTGCGCATGCGTTTAAATAAATCAGAATCAGCACACTTGTGTAGATTTCTTTTATTTTCAGTAGGCGGTATACCCACTACGGACATCTCTATATATTACTAGCAGGCTTCGCTCGCTCGCTATCGCTTCGCAAAGTAAGATATATTCACTACTTGAAATCTTTGAAACAAAAATTTTAAATGAACATTTCATTCATAAATTGGCTTGTTATAGTTAAGGAAAGTTTTACAAATAGATACCAACTTGTTGAAGGCCAAGTAAAATTCAATTTTCAAACACTTTTCTGCACTATATAAGACAATATTCCTAAACAGAACTATTTTTGATATCAAAACAATGCTTGAATAAAAGAACACTAATGAAGGACAGTTAATTAATGAAATATACTTTTTTAAAATCAATAGGCAAATCAGTTAAACCTGAAAAGTGATATCACCTAGAAGTAGGTAATATACAACACAGATATTGAGCTTTTAGCATATAAATTACTATAAAGTAATTTGTACACATTATTTATCATCTCTCAGTTGCGTCTCTGTCCTTAAACAGAGTGCGCTCAGGGGCTTCTCTGTCAAAAGACAGAGAGGCAACTGAGAAAATTATACTGAGAGGTGCCCAGCCCTGGGAAACAGCTCCCGGGGTTGCGCCCTCTCATTGCACAAGAAGGAGGGATAGGTGCTCGCAACGAGGCCAACGCAACCGACCGCAATTTTTGTCACTTGCCCGGGTGCACGCGCACGGGTCCTCACTTTAAAAAGACCTTGTGTCACATCTCGTCCTCGTGGGGGAACGAGTAAACACCGTATAAATTGCTATAAACTCGAGTTCGTTGGATAATTTCGCTCCAATTTCGTGTTTATTCCTATAGATTCTATAATATATGTTTTACTCAATTATCTATTATGTTTCTCTAACTCTTCAAATGCTGAATGTACAACTAATTCTAATTTCTATTTTCCCAACTTTATACTATATTAATTTTATGCTATAAATTGTTCCCTGTTTTGTTATCCATGAAGTAAAAATGATTGTACGGAAAATAAGGATCTACCTTTACATCAAATCGTCTTTAAATCAAGTAGCAGCAGAAGAATTATCGTTGAACTTTTAAAAGGTAAGCTTAAGCATTAATTCAATCCTTAAATGAAGCGATCAATTTTGAGTTGTTCGGTAGTTTATTGATGCCTATCGCATCTGCTTCTACCTAGCTATTGTGATGATGGCAAAACGAAGAGTCCTCTACGGGAACTAGCTTATATGCCGCCCGATAGGGTGTCTTTTAAGCTAGTTTATAATAAAACGTACACTGTAAGTTTGGATTCAAAAGGAAAATAAGAGTTACTCCGTTAAACCATGAAAACACCGATAATGGCTAGTATAATATATTAATATATATTTTAACCTCGCATAATCTGTCAATCCTGAATCTGAGCTCAACGAAAATCGTTCGCTGCGCCAAACTTTTCTAGGGTTTTTGATTGAGATATGAATCATTGAAATCAGACGAGTGGGAGCGGAGGAGTTGTTTGGACATACACACGCACAAATACAGACACTTTATATATAAGATTACCATATATACCGGTGTATAAACTTAATGTATAGTGCACCACTTGAATTTTTTTTTGCATGAATTTTAACCTCCTCCCCAAAATATTTACCTATAGTGCAACTAGTCACCAAAAATGCATGATTCTTAACCTTTCCAAGATAATTACTTGTGTATATGAAACTCCCTATATTTTGTAAAAAAAAACTGATCATAAAAGCTCGAACTATTGTCGAGTATATACGCTACTTGAAAAAAAAGATTATCTTAAAAGACACTAACAACTAAAGAGTTATCACTAGCCTAACAGCAGGAATTACTTACCCTTTATTAATGCAATGATTATCAATCGTAACTGCGGTAAGTATGATATTTAATTGTGCTAAATTGTATCATAAATCATGTAAGGCTATTCGTATGTCTAGTCGCACTGAGGAGCTGTAATACAGCGAAACAGTACTGTCAGCGAATGACATAATTTAGCTCTTGAAAATATATTTCAATTGGGCACTGTTGAGTGATAAGTTAATTCTATAAACAACAGCCACATGCGTTAATGCAAGGCTCTTCAGTAAGATGAATAGAGCACTCCGGCTGATTGGCATTTGTTTACATTCGTTTCACTCTACTGAATGAAGATAGCACAGTGGTAGAAGCTCTGATTGACACGAAATCGGTTGGGTTTCGATCCTGGCTTGAAGCATTCGGATGTCTAGTCGCACCGAGGAGCTGTGATACAACGAAACAGTACTGTCTGCGAATTATATATATATATATATATATATATATATATATATATATATATATATATATAACGCATTCAATAAAATGAATCTTAAATTATTTTAAAATCCCATTTTCTTCTCATTGCATGGCAGCCCATCTGTTTACATCTTCTGAAAAATAATTTGTGGTCGCTTAAAATTTCTCGTTGAGAATTGGGGGCAAATCGTACTGCATATAGTAAAGGCCAATGCTACTTAGTATATCTGGCCACTCGTATTCGAGGCTACCCGTCTACTAGGGCGGCTAGACAATCCCTATTGCAGACGCTTGCTAAGGCGTATTTGTGTTTATTCAACACCCACAGAGCCCACCTGTGGTTTATAGTGCAACTATGCTTAGCCGACCTTAATTACAGTTTCTGGGAAACAGCGTGTTATCTAGCGTGATTAACAATTTGAACAAGGCCAGAGCGCTCAAGCACTCGGCCACAATGACTTGTGGCTTTGTGCCAGCACAGCTATCGACGGCCACCAAGGGTTCCGTCTACCCAATTTCTCTCACTAGGCTTGGCTCAACCCGTGGTATGGTTTCAGGCGTTTTCCAAAGGTGTCACGCGTGTCTTTCCTGACAAATCGACTATGGTGAGATTAGGGATTGAGATTCATGGTCAGAATACAAACGTTCTAACCACTCGGCCATTGTGCTCATACAATATTACTACTACTAATAATAATGTATATGCCAAGGTTGTGTCAATTCTCATAGGGGTCCTTAAAGTTATTCCACAGCATCACTACAAACGTAACATCGGAATCACCCGCAGCAAAACAACCATCTTAGCAAATGTAGTGATTTTCTAAGCCCGGCTTAGATGTGACACAAGGCCGAAAGTTTGGGGTACCCAGTGATGATCGAACTCACTACTCAGTCGTAATTGATGTAGTTAGACAAGCTTTCTAACCAATGCACCACGTCGAGGTGCCCCCATCTTAGCAAATGTATAGCCGGGAAAGTGTCTGAGGTCACAAGATTTGACAGAACGTCACTTAAATTTATTTCCGTTCTTTGAAACCACCATCACGCAAATTTTAATAATAATAATAATATATGAATTGTGAATTCGGTGAAATGGAAATGATGAACAAATCAATCATAGAACAAGAAAATCCTTGCGTAACCTATTTTCGGTAATTAAATGAGAAAATGAAAAAGAATTCTGTGTAACCCGTTTCATCCTCTAAAAGGACTTTATCAGACTAAAGTGATGCTCTTACTGATGGGATTATATGTATACAGGGTAGGAAATATATAAACATATACATCAGTTATAATTATGGAAAATGCTGAAAATGTATCAACACTACATTTTAAAGTGTAAACTTAATAATTTCTGGCGTCCGACGTGTCTTGACGCATAGCCGATCGCATTTACTTTCCCAAAACTATTGTTTTGTATTATATACATTATTAGGACTGTTATCCTCATCTTCATTGCCATATTCACAATATTTCGGCCATTGTACGCTCATGCCTTCTTCTGGTGATTGGAACTTGGAACCGTAACCTTTATTTCGTCCGCAAGTGTACATTGTTCTAGTTCCACCTGCCAATGATACATGACCTAGTTGATAAAGACGTTGGTTAGATCCGCTGACTAGACCCAAAGATTTGTGAGTTCAGTACCATGCCACAGAAGTGGTGAACCAAAAACTCGGAGAGTTGAGTTAAAGGGAACTAACTGAGAAATCTGGAAGAGGCATGGTACGTGGAACTAGAACAATCTACCCTGGTGGACTTAATAAATGCTACAGTTCGAAATTCCAGTCACCTGAAGAAGGCCGAGGCGTACAATGGTCGAAACTTGAATATGGCAATAAAGATGAGGATAAGAGTCCGAATAATATAAATAATGCAAGTAATCATAATACCTCATCTCAGAGATATAGACAGACTTTTATTTTTGTTAAGATTTGTTACGAAAGGTGAACTTTTGTTAAAACCTGGACGCAAATTTACCACGGAATACTCAAATCCGTGTATTTTATATAGATTTTCACCTTAGTATATTACTTTCTCCTCTAATTAAATTTTATTAACATATTTTGCAGAATGATTGATTCTACGAAAATATACCGTGTCATTTTAGTGGTATCCAATGCTGGCTGATGCTTAGAGAACCATGTCGCTAAATCTTTGTTCCGATTGACTGAAGTTATTGCCTTAAAGACCTTCAAGTTGTGCTTCCTGAAAAGAGACAATACAGGAATTATTAGATAATGATATCAACCATTTAATAGAAGAGAAAAGTAAATGAAAATAATAAAAAAACGAAGAAAACAAATTACTAATTTAAGAAAAGAAACGCAACGAAAACGTAAAAAGCGAATATAAGACGATATTTAAAAAAAAAAGAAACAGAGAAAAAAGGGTAACCTCTAGTTTAGTTGTTTGCGAGGGTTCAAGATGGTAACGTGTTTAATTTGATAATTAAAGTTTTTTTTCTGTAATTACTTTGCCAAAATAGTTTTTTTTTCACTTCTAAATCGAGGTCAGCAATCTGAAATAATCCATTATAATCCGCCATATTTTTTTGTTAAACCAGGTTCAAGGTTCCGAAATTCAGTATTCAACTCAACATAGCCGACAGGCATGTGATTTTTATCTTTGTCTTTTCTTGATTTCGTCTTATTCTCCCCGAACAGCTTAATTTGTGTCAGCAATCGTGTTTATATTTCTATTTTTCTCGGTCAATGCCCCAAAAGAAGCAATATCAATCATTATCGTCAAAGCCACTTCGCATATTTGACAATACCGTTTGGATTTTTATTTCATCTTCAATTGAAAATTATGAAAAATTAATTTTTAAATACTTCAGATGCATAACAGCAATTGCCCTGATGCTATAACAGACTTGGCTCTCGGGGCTTTTGATCTTAATTGATTGAATTTGATACCATGTAGTTTTTTTATGGGGAAATAAGATGGACAACAGTAAATATCCCTTTCAGTACTGCAGATTCGTATGTCAGTTACCTGGCCTTAACCACTTGGCCGTGTCCCATAGGGGCTGATATACTGTGCGTCAGCGTTCATGTGTTGGGAGTAGTGGTGAATATAATGGCTGGGAGGAGCCAAGAGGATTTTTAATTTTTGAAGAACGAAACAAGGCGATTTGGGAATAACGCTGCTAGAGAACACCCTCAACCTGACTGAACTGAGTTACCCAACATGAAAGTATTTCTAAATAGACTCCACCTCTTTCATAATTAAGGCGTTTAAGCTCCATAAAAGAGGAACCGTTTTGCCAGTTGTCGGCACACCGTCCCGGTCAGCGCTACAAGAACTCTACCTGATAATTTTCGGTTTCCTCATTTTTCCAAAAGCTAATAGCAGACGTCTGTCTCGATGTTGAAGCACATGAATAAACAAGAATTATTTTTTTGTCGTCCGTAAATTTTCGACTTTGGGATCACTTTCCAAATAAGCCACTTTTTCTGCGTCCAGCAGCAGTGATCCCCGAAGAAGCGGCACATCTAAAGGCCAATCAGGTGCTTGTCGTCCAAGGCGCAACACTACATTATGTACTGCTTTATCAAAACACGTCAACATATCGGGAACATTAAGATGTAATGAAGTTATTTTCCCTGAATAGAGAGACTATATGCTGAACTGTTAGTTTTAGCCATCGATTATGATGAATCTTCTCGTTAAGTAAGGCCTTCCTTGCTCTTTCTGTAAAATTGCGTTTGTGTGTGGGGGGGTGCGTGCGTGCGCCGCGCCGGTTGAAATTGGCTTCAGATCTTTTCATTTATATAAGAATAATAGGAGGTTATCTAATGATTGACAGAGTCTGGATTGTGTCCGTCCCGATCTGAGAAATTTCGTTTGAATGTCTGATACAGACAATAATAAATATTTTATGGAACTGTTCAAAGTTTTGGCTCTACAACAGATTAGAAGCTATTTACACTCACAGAGACTTACAATGAACAAAGAAACATGAGAAAATTACAGAAGCGTCTATATTCTCTTCTTTTTAATACGATCAGAAGTTAAAATATTTTACATCTGGAAAGTTCATTTACCGCCATTTTTAATTTAGCTCAAATAAAATAAGGCAAATGGATGAAGCTGTTTAAACACGACTGTTTGATGTTAACTTTTCAGGTGCCAGAAATTCAAGCTCTAGCTTTTGGGGGTTATGCATTTTGGCGTAAAGAAATTAAATGTTCAGTTGATCTATTATTATTCACATTTAAAATATTACTCCCGATAAAATAAATGGAAAATGTAGCTATTGGCAATGTATACGTAGCAAAAAAAAACAGAGACTAAGAAAGAACTCAGATATTACATGTTGGCAAGAATGTTAGCGCCATCTGTCACTTGAGCTAACAACTAAATAAGGCTTAATAGCTTAGTAGTTTGGTTTTGGGGATGAGAATGCGTTCGTTAAGTTCTTTCCATATGAAAATTACATAGCAATATTACTTGAACACTAGAATTGAAAAATATGTAGAATAAAGATCGATTTTACAGATATAAATATAGCGACTGTCAAAACATTCCATGCCAGATGGTTTGGCATTAAAATGATTTTGCGCCCGACTGTCTTCACCTAGAAGGCTAGGACCAAAAGGGCTGTGTGAAAACCGACACTTAATGTGGGGTTACAAATAATTATCTTTGATAATAACTAATTGAAAATAGACGCTACTTCAGATCCATTTTCATAACATTGTTTACATTTGGTGAGTGCAGCACGACATTTAATTCTTAACCATTTCCAGACTATATATATATATATATATATATATATATATATATATATATATATATATATAAAAGTGAACATTGAAGTCAAAACTTAGAGGCGACAGTCTGTTTCATGCTAGACGCAATCGTCAGGCCACGACGATTACGTCTAGCATGAAACAGACGGTCGCCTCTAAGTGTTGACTTCAATGTTCACTTTCATATTTACACACGCTCTATCTGATATTGAGCACTTTATCCCATAAATATAACATACTTTAAGACTATATTTCTTCATATATATATATATATATATATATATATATATATATATATATATATATATATACAGTACGAGACAAAAAATGGACTCACCCATAGAAAATCGATTTTTGTATTTGTACGAAGACAAGTGAGTAATAGAGTTCGTTTATTAATACAGGGTATTAAAACACTTGTACATTTGTACATAATACAAGTCAAAATGATTTAGTATTTTGGGGGGTAACCTTTTCCTTTAATAACGGCCTTAATTGTTTGTGGCATGCTATAGAATAAATCATTTAGTAAATCTACGTCCTTCGCCAGATTTTTTCAGCAT
>OZ038486.1:95548223-95563223 GCA_964036315.1 Acanthosepion esculentum | reverse complement strand
CAGACTCTGTCGCTGTATCACAGCTCTTCAGTGTGGCTAGACACGCGATTGATTCAAGCCGGGATCGAAACTCGACCGATTTGACATCAATTGGGCAGTGTGTGTGTGTGTGTGTGTGTGTGTGTGTGTGTGTGTGTGTGTGTGTGTGTGTGTGTGTGTGTGTGTGTGTGTTTGGATATCTAAAAAAATGAGAAATATATAATACAATATGTCGTTGGTAGAAAAATGGTAGAAAAATGTTCCTTAACATGCTTATAAGTTTGCTTTGGTTTGGTTTAATGCTGACATAATTATTATTGCTGCTAATAATTTTTCTACATGTTTATATGTAGGAGGACGAAATGTGGATGCAACATTTGGAAATATGTATGTATATGTGTGAAAGAGAGAGAGAAATAGTGTGTGTGTTGGGGGGGGGAAGAATAGTGTAAAGTCGCTGTTAGTCTCTCACAACTATATCGCTAGTTACTCGGCTCGCCATTCTATGAAAATGAACACCTAATAATTCAATTTGACTTTCGTCGTAGTAGGTTTGGCAATTTATTGTATACACTGGCGAAAATAAGTTAAAGACTGATGGTTAAAGTTTTATTCATTTCAGAATATGTTTCGAATAAAACAAAATATAAATTAATTTTATTGTGTACGCTTTATGCTATTTCATTTCTCTTTCAAATGATGTAAAAATTGTATATTTTTCTACAATTTGAAGAAAATTAATGCTGGATTAATTTAAATTATCCAAATTTGCTGGCAAAATAATTTTAAGACTGCATGGGCATCATGCAAATTATTTGCTAATGGGTGGTCACATGGGTGGTCACATGACTTGTCATTAATGCATTATATAGTGCAATAACTGAGCATTAATTAATTCACTATGAAAACGCATCTTAGCCCAGTGACTAGATCAAAAATAGTGTTACTTCATCAACAAAACGTTTCCTTTCTGAATATAAGCAAGCAATTAAAGTGTAGTAAAACGGCTTGTGTTCAGGTTTGGAAGCTTTATCAGGATACTGGACAATGTAAGGATAAGCAAAGTTCGGGATCCTCAAGAAAAACAACAATGCAACTGGATAGATGAATTCATAGGATTTCCTAAGCTAACCGAATGCTGACAGCCGTGGGCATTTGCAGCGAATTATCTAGTAAAATTAGTGTTAGTTTTACGCCGCAAACTGTCCGAAACCGTCTAAGAGAATATGGATTATTCGGGCGCATTGCTAGAAAAAGCCAATTATTTCGGAGAGGAATCGACTCAAGCGGCTGAATTTCACGAAAAGTCACGTTCAATAGACGGCTGACGACTGATGTAGAGTTTTTTGGAATGACGAGTGACGCTTTTGCATCTTTGAATCGGATGGAAAAACCTTTGTCAGACGCTGTCCAACAGAGAAATTCCATCCTAAATGTGTGAAAAAGACGGCGCAAGCAGGAGGCGGTGGTGTAATGGTGTGGGGTGCGTTCAATAGCTTTGCTATTGGTCCAATTGTTGATGGAAAACTCAACAGTTTAGGCTATATGCAGCTGGCTAAGGGACATTTTCTGCCATATTTGACTGACCAGATGCCATCTGGAGCTATTTATCAACAAGATAATAGCCCCATTCCCAAAGCCAAAAAGTAATGCAATTTTTTGGTCACCATAATATGGAGGTCATTGAATGGCCTCCACAGAGTCGAGATCTTAATCCGATTGAAAATTTATGGAATTATATTTCTAAAGGAGTTCACGCTAAAAAACTGACAGATTTAGTCCAATTATACGATTATATTACGCAAATATGGTAGAGCGTTCCAAATGATTTTTGTGGTCACTTATCAAGCTCGATGCCTAGGCGATGTGAAGCTGTAATTAATAATAAAGGTTACGGCACGAATTGAACAGGTTAAGATTGTAGTGATCGAGGAAGCATTCTCTTGGGAGTTGTTTCCACAAAGCAGCGATTCGTCTTCCAGGCTCTGACTCCACTGAATATCTTCATTTGATAGATTATGGTATCGACATGCATAAATTTATATGTCTGATGAAAACTCAAAAATTAAATCATTTCAAATCTCACCAGGAGTACGACAATAAGAAAATAAGTGCTCCGGCCTTCTTAATCGCTTCCGAAACTATTCTTTCATATACATATCATGCATGTGTAGAGGAAAAAGTGTGTGAAAAGCGAAGAAAAGAAATAATCTTCAGATACAGCTCTACAATTTTTAATAATTTTATATCTGAGTATGAAATAATATTTGTTTTCTTTCAAGATAAACGAAACAAGTTACAAATTTCCTTGCAAACAAAAGTCAGCGAAAAATGTGTTTTTTTACAACACAAATAAATGAATTGCGTTAGCATAAATTAAAAAGAAAGTATGCGAAAATTAACGTATTTACATTAATTTCTATATGCGTGTAATTTCCAGCAGTAGGCAATCTATAAATGGTTACATTTGGACTGTTGCAACAATTACGCTTCTTTATATACATATATATATATATATATATATATATATATATATATATATATATATATATATATATATCGCTTGTATATTTTTCATGTTGTATGATCTGTATTATGAAAATACTATAAAAGCGAGAAAATATTTGCAAAAAGGTACTAAGATCTAAAATAATATGATGGTTTCAACATACGAAAAATTAATTTCAAAATCCAGTATTATTTATATTCTCCGGTGAATAAATGCTGAAAACTGTTTTATAAATTTATCGGATCACAGGAAGTTAGATTTACTAAACTCAGAAGTTTAACTGATTAATAAATTTATTTCCCAATTTTTAATTTCAATTTTTAGGAGGGAAAAGATTGTTAATCATTTGCTGTGTGATCTTTTTTCTGTGTGAAATTTTTGTAGCAAACGACACAGAAATGGTTGTCCGCTTCTCGAAAGCTTGAACAGCGTTTGAGATAACGTCGCTGATTGGTTAATAAGTGATAATGTAGAAATTTGAATTTAGAGTGTGATCCTATTTTTGTACAGAATTGATATTTAATGGTATTAATTAAATTTATTGATTTTTTTCTACAATTTTTCCATAAATGCCTTCCGAGACTATGCTTTCATATGCAAGTCATGCATAGCTCCCGAGACTATGTTTTTATATGCATGTCATGCATGGCTTCCAATTCCTTCAGAAATAACTATCCTTTAAATAACTACCGTTTTCTCAGATGTGTGATTAAAATTAATTCAACCAAATGAATCTTTCTGGTGTTAATCAATTCACTCCAAGCAAGGCGATAATATCACTAAGATTCAAGAGATTACTGAGATTGAAAGAGATTGAAAAGACTTCAGCAGGAACCGGAAACCGAATCCTAAATAGGGAACATGGAATAAAACTCTACTCCTGTTCAAAATAAAATCAGGGAGGAGTATGAAAAGATAATCCGTCATTAGATTGACACTCGAAACCTTACTAAATTAGAAACACCGCATTACGAATATATATATATATATATATATATATATATATATATATATATATATATATATATATATATATATATATATATATATATATATATATATATATATGTATAAATAAAAAGAAAGAACAGTAAGATATAAAATCCGGTGTTCTTATAGATATTTTTATTTTTAGCTTCCATTTTTGAAACATGGTTATCACTGTGTAGCGAAAAAAAACATATTTTACATCAATTAATTTATAATATATATATATATATATATATATATATATATATATATCTTGCATCATAGCATGAGGGAACGGAAACTTATGGGATCATTGCGTGTGCATACGCATGAGTTCCGGACAAATAACAGCCTGATAAAGATCGCTGAATAAAGGACACCAAAGTAAGGGTAATAGTAGGAGGTGAGGGTAGGACAGGTATTATTTCTAATCACATTACAATACAAATAAAAGAGAAAAGATTTGTTTTAATGGAAAAACGATGAGAAAGAAAGCGACAGTGTTTATTGAGAAAGTGGGAGTGACAATGTGGAATGTTAATAAGTCGAGATTTGCAGTAGGGGTTCAGAAGAGACAGGCATGGATAAAACCTGAACACGTAAGAATAGGGCGGCCTTTTGCTCTTAATTCAACGTGAGATACTAAAATGCCTGACGGACAAGGTCGCAATTTGCCTTCTTATTTATTTAATGCAAAAATCTGTCTCCCCGACTCCAGAGGAACTTTTTACTCCGTTTAACAACAGCTTTTGTTTTTCTTGCAAGCGATTGTTGGCCTACAGGCTTGCGAATAGGCGTGGGTGGTGAGGGAACTGAGAGAGTTGTTCGATGTTGATGGTGTTAGGTATGAATCATTGCGAATTTCTTTCTAGATTATCTTGTCTGTATTTATAACACTCACTTCTTCTATGTACTGTGTCCCGTCACGACGTTAGTGATCATGACCCTCCACAACTTCCTGTTCATTGTAGCTCTTAATGAACTGTCATTTTGTTTTCTCTCTTAAACCTTGTTCATACATCTATTAAATCAAACTCACTGGCTATGTCATGAACTGTTTTAAACTGTACTCAATCCGAAGACTATATCTATTAAAATCTATTTCCGTCCATGTCCAAATCACAGTCTTCTCACCTTAGCTTTGATATCTACATATTCTTAACTGTTCATATCTATCTATATGCGGTTAGATTTTATTATTCAAATCAATGTTTTCCTAATATAATTGGTATTAACCAATCGCTATAGGTAAAATTATCAGGATATATTCATGAATATAAAATGTGAATTTCAGCTAATAAGAATTAAACTGGAAATAGGACAAGAACAATGAGTGCTCGTTAAATACACTAGAACAAGAAATGCAATTTTTTATCAAAAGGAGCTTTTTAGTGATAAAGGAAGAGTCGCATTACATGCAACTGAGAAATGGGCTAGAGGTTGTATAATTCAGGGAAATACTTACCCAGTACCGATTCGGTGAAGATGGAGAGATTTGTTTTTTTAAGCATTTTCAAGTCAAACGGGAGTGTCAATAGTACTCAGGGGGTTAGTTGGGATTAAAATCAAGAAATCACTTCAAAGATGATAATGTCAAGATAAATACAAAGAATTATTCTATATTCTAGAACAAAACATTTTTTTAATGGTACAAGCCAGATAACATAGTTATAGCTTCTTCACATTTTAATGTAGGCCATTTTAGGTGTGAGGTTAGCAACTCAGTCGCGTTATATATATACATATATAATATATATATATATATATATATATATATATATATATATATATATATATATATATATATAACGCGACGCGAATATATATATATATATATTATTATTATTATTATTATTATTATAAAAAAAGAAAGAACAGTAAGATATATAATCCGGTGTTCTTATTGATATTTTTATTTTTACAAAACATTGCTCAATGTAAATTTACAGAGCATAAATATTATAAATTAACTGATTTAAAAATATGATTCCATCAAATTGAATTATATAATTAAATTAAAAGCATTAGTTCTGTTCCATCTTCAAGGGAATTTTGGATTCCAGAACTAATGCTTTTAATTTAATTATATAATTCAATTTGAAGTTTTTAGTTTCTGTTTTTGAAACATGGTAATTCCTGTGTAGCGATAGAACCATATTTTTAAATCAGTTAATTTATAATATATATATATATATATATAATGTGTCATAAAGAATATTTGGGATTCTATGGAATCTTTTTTACTAATGTTCATCCAATATAAGTCCCAAGAGCCACTCAAAGTAGAAGGTTACTGTGTGGTGTTGTAATAGCGTGGGAAAGGACAAGCGTTAAAAGTAGAATAAGTTCAACGCCCGCAGAGCCTACCTGTGTTTTATACTGCAACTATACTGAGTGGAACTTACATAAATATGTTATAAAATCACTACAAAAATAGTCATAGCGGCCGCAGATTAACACTTCTGGTGTCTTATCAGGTGATGGTATTGAATGTAGAATAAAGGGTTTTTATTTTACATAAAACACCATCACTTGATAAGACACCAGAGGCGTTGAAACAAAATGGCTATTTTTGTAGTAATTTTATAACATGTTATAAATTTCGAATAAATAATTATAAATATATATATATATATATATATATATATATATATATATATATATATATATATATATATAGATAGATAGATAGATAGATAGATAGATGAAAAAATTGTATGATAAATTGGAATAAGTTTACTTGTGAAGCGTTTTGAACTTGAGTCCGATAAAGTCCTGAAGGACGAAACGTGTCACTAAATTTTTCTTTGTTATACAATTTCTCCAGTATTATTCTTGATATATAAATATATATTGCTATATATATATATATATATATATATATATATATATATATATATATATATATATATATATATATATATATATATATATATATATATATATATATATATATATATGAGAAAGAATGAGGTTTTGTTTTGCTTTCTTGACACTTTTTGTTGCGCGTCGGGTAAGAAAAGGCCTGAAAACAGCAAAAGACCTTGGCGAGTTTTTGACTAAATAGCCTCAATGGTTTGGGCACGCAGCGGTAGTGAAGAAAAGAAAATGGGGAATCATGAGACTTTATTGTTTTGCAAAACAACTGTGGGCGGTCGGTTTATTTCTCCTTTCGTACTGAAAGAATGTTTAAAAATACAAATCTATACAATATAGTTTCAAAAACATACAAACACGTATACAGATATGCTTTACTATAACTGAAAATGAACGCGAGGAATTCGTGTATTGGCACTCAGAGCCAAAATTGTGTTCTTTACGCCACTCTCCACCTCCGTAAGCATGAGTGTATCTATTTTCTAAGCCTAATTAAGTCTGACACAAGACTTCATGGTACAAGCGCGAAAGTGATGATTCACATCACTTCACTAGTAATGGTTTGTGGGAGAATCTTGCTAGAACGTTATATAGAATGTTTGTTTTCCGGCCATGAGACTCGAGTTCGAATCTCACTATCGATTTGTCAGGAAGGTGACTTCATGATATTATTGGCATGAGGAGCTAATCCCAGTGTGCGGCGACTTTTCAAAGTGCCTGAAAACAATCCCACAGGTTGACCCAACCCTTGTAAATGAAATTGGGCAGATGGAAATGTTCGGAGGCCGTCGATGGTTGTGCTAGCACAAAGTCACAAGTCATCGTGACCGAGGTTTTGAGCGCGCAGGATTTGTCTCAAATTATTGATCACATAGGATGACGCGTTCTCTCACAGAAACTATAAGTTCCACTCAACATAGCTGAAGTATAAACCACAGGTAGGCTGTGCCGGTGTTGAAGAAGCACAAATGTGCCTGATCCGATACAGGTCACATTGGATAAAGGCATTGGTCAGATCCAGTGACAGGACCCAAAGAAAAATGTGTGAGTTCAATATCTGGTTAAGGCAGTGGAGAACTTGGAGAGGGGAATTAACAGGAGATAACTGATAACCGACGTCCATTAAACATGGCACGTGGAACTAGAACAGTCTACCACAGTGAGCGAAATAAAGGGTTCAGTTCGACATTCCAAACACCTGAAGAAGACCAAAGTGTACAACGGCCGAAACGTTGTAATAAATATGGCGACAAAGATGAAGACAATAGTCCAAATAATGTAAATAGTGTACATAATACCTCTTCTCAGAAATATAGACAGATACTGAAAGGCCGAAACGTTGTAATAAATATGGCGACAAAGATGAAGACAATAGTCCAAATAATGTAACTAGTGTACATAATACCTCATATCAGAAATATAGACAGATACTGAAAGGCCGAAGCGTTGTAATAAATATGGCGACAAAGATGAAGACAATAGTCCAAATAATGTAAATAGTGTACATAATACCTCTTCTCAGAAATATAGACAGATACTGAAAGGCCGAAACGTTGTAATAAATATGGCGACAAAGATGAAGACAATAGTCCAAATAATGTAAATAGTGTACATAATACCTCATCTCAGAAATATAGACAGATACTGAAAGGCCGAAACGTTGTAATAAATATGGCGACAAAGATGAAGACAATAGTCCAAATAATGTAAATAGTGTACATACCTCATATCAGAAATATAGACAGATACTGAAAGGCCGAAACGTTGTAATAAATATGGCCACAAAGCTGAGGACAATAGTCCGAATAATGTAAATAGTGTACATAATACCTCATCTCAGAAATATAGACAGATACCGACACAGGGGATCAAGGCGCGCACCAATCTAACATGTAGCGGCCGCAGATTAACAGGAATTGGTAAACAGCAAAAGTTTAGTGCGATTTCTCTAAATGTATACGCTTCAAATAAAATTATACATTTTTGCCTCCGAAAACCTGCTTTATTGCCGATGTAACAAGAATAGCTAATAAACTAAATAAATAAGAATGAACAAGTATATATATGTATATATATATATATATACATATATATATATATATATATATATATATATATATATATATATATATATATATATATGAAAAAATATAGTCTTAAAGTGTGCTATATTTATGGGATAAAGTGTTCAATATCAGAGATAGAGCGTGTGTAAATATAAAAGTGAACATAGAAGTCAACACTTAGAGGCGACAGTCTGTTTCATGCTGGATGCCTGACGATTGCATCCAGCATGAAACCGACTGTCGCCTCTAAGTGTTGATTTCTATGTTCACTTTTATATTTATATATATATATGTATATATATATATATATATATATATATGTGTGTGTGTGTGTGTGTGTGTGTGTGTGTGTGTGTGTGTGTGTGTGTTTAGTTGCATTTTTTTTCTCACTACATCAACTGTTCTTAACATTTTCTTCACTAACGCCCCCTTTTTCGTCTACGTTAACATTGATTGCACTGGTAAAGGGAGCAGAGTAAATGCAATGAAGTGAATGTCACGTATCTATATTTTGTTGCATTATAACACAGTGTTTCTCAACCATTTTAAGCAACGACACACTTAGGAGCAAATGAAAATATCACGATACACTTTGTAAGTTTTTAAAATGTATAACTGTTATGAAAACCATAGATTTAAAACTAAAATGCACACACAAATATGAATTTGCTTTGTTTCAATGTTTCTATTGAACTCCTTGTCCAGATTATTTAGTGTCAAACATGTGCCTGTTTTTTTTTCTATTTTTTCAAATGTGCAATATGAAAACCCTCATTTCTTCTTGAGTTGAGCGTAGTCTTTCTCGCTTCTTATTTTTGATGTTATTTAGTGTTGAGAAGCCTAATTCACATAAATAAGAAATAGAAAATTGCAATAAAACTGTTAAAGCCTTTTCAGCTAATGTGGAATACTCCTTTTTTATTGAAATCCAAAATGTATTCCACCCAATATGTACACCGTGATAATATTTTGCGGTTGAGAATCACGGAATTGTAACAACGCCAATTACTGGAAACAAGCTGTGGCGGGAAGAGTCAAGCTTTGGGCACCATACCGGGTCATCGAAGCTGCCAGACTTTGATATGCAGGTTTTTACTCCTTACACATATTGCAATTGCATCAAGATGTTTAAAATAACAGTTTTATATATACAGAATTATTTTTTTTAAACTGTCCTGAGTATAATAATAAACAGCATTGCATCCGGCATCGGGAGGTTTCGAGGAGCGTGGAGCTACGTCTTAACTCTTAAATGTTCCTGTTCTTAGACCTGGGGTGATAGCACCTGTTAGTTTCCTAGCTATGGGCAAATAGTTAACCCCCGATCTGAGGTCAAAACACTATGAAAATAGATTTTTATAGTAAAAATACAACAATACATTTTTGAAAACAAAATTAGCAACAATACACTTTTGATAAAATATTACCAGCGATACATTTGATTCTCGACAAAAACCCTCTATACAAAAATACGTCAATGAAAGCTGATCTACAAACTGATTTCTTACAAAGTATACATGTGCTATTCATACGGTCCTATTCTAAAAATCTTGTCGGTATGAAATAACGCATTGAGGTTGATATGCCTTAAAACAAAATAGACCAAAACCCACTAAAAAAGAAGGAGCAGTTATCGAAATTATTTAATAAAAACAAATACTCCTAGATAGATAGATAGATAGATAGATAGATAGATAGATAGATAGATAGATAGATAGATATGAACGGACTGAGATAGATAGATAGATAGATAGATAGATAGATAGATAGATAGATAGATAGATATGAACAGACTGAGATAGATAGATAGATAGATAGATAGATAGATAGATAGATAGATAGATAGATAGATAGATAGATATGAACAGACTGAGATAGATAGATAGATAGATAGATAGATAGATAGATAGATAGATAGATAGATAGAAACAGGACTCTCTTTTCATCCATGTGCGAACATGTTTATGTTTGGTGAGTTTAATGCGCATCACAAGTGGCTTAAATATTCTTATGTTACTGGTGTTGTCGGTATTCAGACTTTCATTTTCTTTCTCGGTCTTTTGCTCTATTCATTTTCCTAATAGATCTGAGCAACATGCTCTTCTTTACTTGATTTCTACCCTACCTCCTCTCCCAGCTCTTGTTGAGCATCACAACTCTGTCCTCCTGTCAACTCTGATCACGCTTCAAAATCTGTTGATATTTCGTTCCAGTCATCTATTAGACAGGAACCTCCCATTCATAAGACCTCTTACCGTTACCAGAATGCTGATTAGGATTCACCCCGTGGCTTTCTTGTAGATATCCCCCTTCGACTGGTATATATAACCTTCCTATTAAGAATTGTGACAGTGAGGTTTCTTCTTGGGTCAAAGCCAGCATAGATGCTTTTTGCTCCTTCTCGGAAATACCAGGTGAAACTTCAGTCTTCTCCATGGTTAACACCTGCCTGTTCTGCCGCTAGGAACCACTTTTTCCGTCTATACCAGCATGACATTTCCGATCACAATAGACGCCTATTTGTGTCTACAAACATGTAAATGTGTCCTCGAATATGACATGGGGCACCGTATTGCATCTAACAACTTTGGCTCTTGCGACTAGCTGTGGTTCTATTGATCTCAACAGTGACTTACGTTGAAAAATAAATATCGCAATAGCGAAGAGAAACAATTTCAACACGGGAAAATTCAAAGAGTTCAAGCGTTTTTTCAAAGCAAAGGATTGAAAAATTTATCGACAAAAGAAAAAAAAACTATAAGTTAGATATTAACTTATTTATCTATTGGAACATATAAAAAAAAAAATTAAAAAAAAAAAATTTTGTCGTGCCAGAGAATTTGTCAAATTATTTTTTGGCCCCACTCAGAAGAAAAAAAAACACACACATAATTTCGTTTTCTTTTTCTTCTCTACACGTAAATAATCATGGAGCAATTTCAATCAACTATGCTGGAACTCATTAAGTGTCAGATTCAGAGACAACAGGAGAGTGAAGAACGTTTTCAGAAGGAACAACTTAAAATTCAGAAGGAACTACATAATTTACAGGAAAAACAAAATAAAATCCAAGAAGAAAATGAAATGAAACAGTTAGCAATGACTGAACTTATACACAAAGCTATACTGTCTAAGCAGAAAAACTCGGATGAAAATATTTTTCTCTAGACACAATATGGTCGACGATCGAAAGTTTTACCTATAACCCAGAAGAAGAAAAGACTTTCGAAAGATATTATCACAGATATCAGGACTTTTATGAAGTCGATTGCCAAACATGGTCAGATGAGAAAAAAATAAGATTATTATTACGAAAACTGGGAACGGCAGAGCATAATAAGTTTACAGATTTTATCTTACCTAAAAAACAAGAGATTTAAAATTCAACGAAGCGATTGAATTATTAAAGGAGCTCTTCAACCTCAGATTATCATTATTTCACAAAAGGTGGAAATGCCTTAATATTCAAAAAAGCTAGCAGGAAGACTACACAACTTTTGCGTCAATCGTAAATAAGACGTGTGACGATTTTCGCTTGTCCGAATTATCGGCGGACAACTTTAAGTGTCTAATATTCGTGCTAGGCTTAGTGTCTAAGAAAGACAGTGAAATGCGAAGACGCATTTTAGCAAAGCTCGAAAATGAGCAAAACACGACGTTACAAAAGCTAGCAGAGTACTGTCAACAATGCGTAAGCATTAAGCAAGATTCAGAGAAAATTGAAGAAACTGCTATCGCAAATGTGAAGAAAGTAAATAGAAAGACGCGTTTCCGTTCTCCATCGCCTGAACGGAAGTGGTATCCTACTACAAGAAGGAACAGAGAATATAAGAAAAAAAAACCCTCCGAGTGCATGTTATGGATGCGGTCAGTGGCACTGGTATAATGACTGTCCATATAAAAATAAAGCTTGCAGAAATTGCAAGAAAGTAGGACATAAAATGTCCAAGTGTAGAAAATTAAACAGTAGTCGAGTAAAAGTTACTAAGTCAGATGAAGACCAAGACCGAAATATTCGGAAATATTTACATGTAAAAATGTACAAGAAGGTTAAAATGCAACTGGATTCAGGATCTGACATTTCTATTATTAACACACAAACATGGAAAAATCTAGGAAAACCAACTCTATTAAAGTCCAACAAAATAGCCAGGACGGTAACGGGAAAAATGATTCATTTTGTAGGTGAAATATGGGTGAATATTAATTTTAACAACAAAACAATAAAAATGAAAATTTTCGTGATGAAAAACACGAACAACCTGTTTGGGACTGACGCAATCACTAAGTTCAATCTATGGGACGTGCCCATTAGTTCTTTTTGTAACAACATTACTGAAAGACTTTCATGCAGGTCACCCGGGCATAAATAGAATGAAGAGCCTCATGAGAGCATACGTCTACTGGCCAGGTATGAACAACGACATCGCGTCTATGGTCAACAGATGTAAAGGCTGCATTTTGGCTTCAAAATCACCACAAATTCTACAGAATCCATGGCCAAAAACCGACAGACCATGGTCAAGGATTCATATTGATTTTGCGGGTCCAATTGACGAATGGCATTATTTGGTCGTAGTTGACAGCTACAGTAAATGGCCCGAAGTTTTTCAAATGAAGAGGCCAACATCACAAAATACAATAAATAAATTACATGAATTATTTGCAAGGTTTGGAGTGGTAGATACTATAGTTAGTGACAATGGTACCCAATTCACAAGCAATGAATTCACAGAATTCTGCCAGAATTTCCAGGTGGATCACGTGAGGATTCCTCCGTATCATCCACGCAGCAACGGACTAGCCGAAAGGTTTGTCGATACCCTAAAAAGGGCTCTTAGGAAAGCAACGGGTACACCGACTAGAAAGGCATTACAGTTATTCTTGCAAGTTTACCGCATTACCCCAAATAAATCTGCCCCATCAAGTCTATCACCTGCGGAGCTAATGTTTGCAAGGAAAATCAGATCTGCATTCGATAAAGTGATACCAAAAAATAAAATACACACACCAGTCACAATGGTTCCTAAGAGAAAATTTTGTATAAATGAAAAAGTTTTTTAAGAACTATAAAAATAATTCAACATCATGGGAACCAGGAGTCATTCAAAAGCGGATTGGGAATATGATATATATAGTAAAAGGTAAGAAATTTACCCATAAAAGGCACATTAACCAACTAAAGAAAAGGAGTACCGAAGAATCGGAAGAAACTCCACAAGTAGAAGAAGAATTATTCGAACTATATGATACGTTTGACCTACAAGTGCCACAGACAGAACAAAAACAGCGCAGATCTGGGAGAAAGCAAAAAGCGACTAAACATTTCATTATGGATCCGAAAAGAAAAAAATATTGAAGAAGAAAAAAAAATTTTTTTCACATCGAAAAAACAATTTTAGGGGGGGCGCACCCACCTTCACAACCACAATTGACTGATCCTATTATTATAAATAGAACAGTAGTTCTAGAGACTGTGAGTAGTGTAGCAGTGTAGTGCAGTGCAGAGTGAGACTTCTGTAGTGATCAGTTACACTTCCGTTTCTCGATCGGAAGATACCGTTGGACTTTATTACTATTACTTATTGTTACTACTAACCTACGTTCGTTCTACTACTAATCTCTCTGATGTAAATACCTCTCTGAATATAGCAGTATTTTTTCCCTACGACTGTGTTTGTTCGTTATTACCATATACTCACGTGGAAACACTCAACATCTCAACAGGTTCTTTAATAGTATGTTAAGTCAGAGTAAGTTGTCTATTCTCCTCTCTTCGATCAATTTGAGGTGTTAACGTCTTCTTCTGATTAAGTAGGATGTTTTACCCATAAATTCTCCTTAAACTATACTCTTGACTCATCAGGAAAATCCTTGTCTGACTTTCCACTTGAAACTGAAACTCTGTTGAGCGATATGCATATAGCCCCTTCCCTGGTTTCTGCTATCATCTTTAATATAGATCCCCATAAAGCATGTTAACCCATGGGTATCCCTGTAATAGTCCTTGTGTCCAGAACTGGCGCCTGTTCTCTCTAAACTGTATAATAAATGCCTGGCTACCTCTTGCTTTCCTGCATGTTAGAAATCCTCACCTATTGTTCCAGAACTCAGGTGAACCGTCCGAACCGTCCAACCATATTCCTATTAGGCTTCTATCTCTTTTTGGTAAACTACTAGAAGCCCTAGTCAATGCTGAATTAGTTAAGCAACTCACATCGCAGGGCCTTCTTTCAGACAATCAATATCGCTTTCGTTTCTCGAGGTCAACTGCTGATGTATTATTGCAGAAAGACTCTATCGGGCTGTTGCTTTGGATATCTCGAAAGCGTTCGACAGGATCTGGCATACCGGTATTCTGCACGAGTTGAAAAGTTATGGTGTCCCCGGACGAATTTTTTAACAATTTCAGTATTTCTTACCAAATCGTGAAAGAAATCTTGAACGACCACGCATCTCGATCCTTCTGTGCTAATACAAGTCTCCCTCATGGCCCTATCATCGTTCATACTTTGTTCTTAATTTTTATTAATGGCATCAGCTCTCAGCTTGTTATCTATGCTGATGACACAACCATTTACTCCTGTCATGATAGTAAGG